>CEMH01204438.1:1428-25351 GCA_001179725.1 Macrocystidia cucumis | reverse complement strand
TTCTTGTTTAAATAGAAAAACGAAGGGAGGTGATGAACAAATCACCCCCCCCCAACCCAGCGCAATGGGTGAGAACAAAAACATGGGTTGTGTTATATAAATAGTATCTGGAGATGAAGAATAGATACGTATCTGTAGGACACTGGACGACAGCTGGTGTGATATATGTGCTACGATGATGAAGGAAAGGGGGGTTAGACATGTTCTCGATCGATGCGGATGTGGTCTGGGCCTGCTAGAGGTCTGATGTGACTATGAATGAATGAGAAACGCGTCCAGGATAGCAAGGCGGGGAAAGTGATAGGAGGGTCGCATGGATTGAACAGGAGAGAAGAGAAGGGGGGAGGGGAGGAACCCGAACGACATACCGACTTGAAAACCAAAAGGCGATAAGCGAGATTCCGAAGGTGAAATTTCTACTATATACATAAATGCTCGCTTCCTAGCGCGCACAAAGTCCAACGTACGCCAAGGGAGGGGGGATGAGGAGGGCCAAAGCGAGCCTTTCTGGTTCGAGGTTTTTGCAAAAAAAAAACGAAATTGCAAGCCTGAGAGAACGCAGAAAAGCAGAAAAAAAACCCATTGGAAACCCAACCATAGAATTTGAGAACGAGAAACAAAAATTTCCATTCCATAAAACGCAATATCACCGCTGCCTCCTTCTTCTCGTTTTTCAAATTACGAATCCATAGCGCGGTGGAGGTGGTACGCCTGACGAAGATACTCTCGACCCAACCGAATGTGCAGGCGACTCTGTTCCAGATCCGCGTGTCGGGCCTTTCACGTCCAAATTGGATCCCTTCTGTCCCGCTCTCGCCGCGGAGCCGCCATTCCCCGCTCCTTGATGTCCCTGCGTACTGTTATTCCCACTCCCATTATTGTTCGCGAGGTTCGCGGAAGACGGCGTGGGCGGCAACGACGGTCTCATATCCACCCAACTCTTATCCATCAACAACCTATCCGCCGATCCCGCAGGCGACAACAATGACGTATCCATAACCTGCATCTGCTGGTGCTGTCGTTGATGCTGACGCTGGGTTTGGTGTTGGGTTTGGTGTGCTGGTAATCCGAATCCCAACCCCGCTCCATAACCCCCACCGTCTTTCAATTTAGCGTCGCCTTCATCTCCTGTGCCTCCAAAAGAAGAATTTTCATGATTGCCCATCGCGAATCCCACCCGCGTGGCGCTTTGTTTCCGCTGAATCCCACCCGGGTAGACGACAACCAAATCGCTTGGCTGCCTCCTCACTGGATAAAGCGGACTCGGGCCCCTCAAAGAGCGTGGTGGTGGACTCTGCGCTAACGTTTTCTCGAGCGGGTCTGTGCTATACCGCGACGATTTCTTGTTCACTCTGTACTCGAAGAAATCGCGGGAGCGCCGGTCGTATCGGATTCCGGGAGTGGAGGAGGAGGGAGAGTTGCGACGGGTTATGAGGTAAACAGAGAGAGCGGCTAGGAGGAGGAGGGATATGCCGCCTACGATGCCACCTATGATGGCCGCGCGGTGGGTCTCAAAAGAAGAGAGCGGCTGAGAATCTGGTTGGGCGATCTGTGGCGGTGCAACTGAAGACGAGGAAGGTAGTGGTGGTATCGAAGTGGGCGGAGGCGGTGGAGAGGAAAGACTCGACGGTTGAACAGGTGCGCTTGGAGGGGCGGTCGCAAAGGCGCCGACGCCAGAAAGAATGGCTGTTGGTACTGGCTGAGAAATAGACGAAAATGACAATGAAGGTGATGAAAGTGAAGATGATGAGGATGATTTCTTTCGACGAGAACGGTGGACACAAACCATGGGCTGATCCGTGACCGCTTTGGCCGCGACGACGAAGGATTGATAACTGTCAATCGAGGGTGGATTGATGACGCTGTTTGAAGGTTTTCGTTGAATGGAATTCGTCAGATGCGGGGAGGAGAAGAAGTCCAAATGGAATCAGTGATTATGCATGGAATTATGGGGGGAGGAAGAGAAGGAGGGGGAGGAGGGGGGAAGGGCTTGTTAAAACAAGGAAGAAGAAGAAAGTGGACGTTATGCGCACCCAACCATTCCTGCTGCACAATGTGACGACGGAACCATGTTCTCGCAAAAGAACCAGATTGCTGCCATCATCGTACGCCGTCAGCATCGTGATGACATATTCAAATTGCTGCAATTCCATGCGAGAGGGCTGGGAAGGAAAGTGAGAAATTTACTCACGCTGACTGGCATTCTGAATGATGAGACTCCATGACAATGTCGGGCCATTGAGCTCAGGACCACGACCCGCCAAACCGCTGCTGAAGCCTCCTTCCAATGGCCAGCATGGAGCGGCAAACGTTGTTTGCGTAACACCGTGAGCACTGTTCGGGGGAGGCAATGATGTTTGTCCGTCAATTTCAACTAATCATTGATGCTCCAATGGTTTACGCACTCTCCACCAAAAACGAAATTCACTGTGTCATTGACTTGGGCAGAGACAGTAGGAGGGTCGTAAAAGCTGCCGGCAACCCCGACCACGACCTATGGGCGAAGGACATCCATGGAAGTGTTGCAACAAGAAGGGCGTCAACGTACAGTATGGGTGGTCTGGCAGAAGACCGTGGTCGTCATAGCCATCACCAACCACAATGTCCTTCTAAAGCCATCTACCCAACGAAGGCGGTAATGACAGGACATGAATGGCGTTGGTGGAGGAGAGCGGAGGAGGAGAAAAAGCAGGGAGAGGAGGAAATGGGGGAAGAAGTGACAGAGCAGTGATCGAGGGGAAACCTGTGTCCAAGATGTATTTCATTAAAGCACGGGAAGTTGAGAGATGAGATCATGATGTCTTATGCTGGATCCACCAGGCGGTGCTTTTCAGATCAACGTTGCGGTCATCAGATCTTATGAAGACCCAAGAAAACGCGACACGCCTTGTCTGGGGTGTACGGGGCACAGTTCTTCCGTGTGATGAGGACATCAGACAAGCGCGTTGAGCTCCCATCAAGTGTGTGGATGATGAGTATTTCCTCTTCAGGTGTGTTTTGTGGGAACGTGTGGCTCAACCAGGGGTCACATAAGTGATGGGGATCCAGCTTGACGTGATGTGATATCTGATGGTGCGTAAATAACTGGGTTATCATCTTGCTGGATGCTTTGACCAGTGGCGGCGATAAGTAGGTTTAGATCGAGGAACCTTTGAAAAGATCGGATAACGAGAAAGATGATCTAATTGTAGGTGCTCGCATGGAAAGAACACAGCAGCCTTAAATCTTGTCGAAAGCAGGAGGTTGTACGAATGGGACACGGTGGGAGGTTAACTGTCCGGGGTGGGAGGTTAACTGTCCGGTTTCGCCGAACGAGGAGCGCGAAGGGTGCGTCCCGTCCTCGGACATGGGGTGTGATGGCGGTGCACAGATACGCTGCGACTCAAATCATGTCAGAGGAAGTGAAATCCTGGGACGTTGTACTTACCACCGTGTGTTTGATGGCCGTCACAGGTCGCTGGTAGTAACTGCCGTCAGAGCCCAAAATGCACCAGACAGCGACATTGAAGTTTTGATCCATCGATGGAAATGTTACCTAAGTTGTATATAATAGCGAGGTAGACTTGCTGTGGCCGGGTAGCAACGCACGCAGGTGGTCGAGCTTCGGCGACGGGTCGTCAAACGGACGCGCCCAATGTCGCAACATTTAAACTGGTACAAGTCCATTCGTTTCAAGCGATTCAAGGAGCTCATGAACATTGGTCGCTATGACTCTGTGTGGTGAAACGAAGAGTACCTGAAAGTGAATATAATTGATGCACGTGGCGTGTTGAACCTGGTTTTCCCCTTTGCTTTCCCCGTCGTCTTCTCCATCCCTCAGCTAAGCTGGACGCTTTCCACGTCGTTCAGAACAGCATTCACGACGTGTAAGTTTATCTTTTTATTCTCAAATAATGCTTGGAATCGATCTAACGATCATTATTAGCTGTTAGGGCTCACCTCACGCCACGCCATGCCCTCATTTTTGAACAAGGTCTTTGGACGTAAAAAGTCGGACGAAAAAGATGGTGCATCTCATTTTCCAGGTCGTCCATCCGATGCTTCTCTTCTAGACGGAAAGTTCGAGGCTGTTTCTCCCACCGTATCACCCACCGCCGTAAAATTTCCAGAACTCGCCTATGGAAAAACAAATGGAAATGGCAAGGAGAAGGAGAAGGAAGGCGCTTTCGGCCTATTCAAAACAAAATCTCGTACCTCCACCGTTGAGCCGCCACAGAAACGAGTAGATTTGCCCCAACTTTCTCTCAATCTCCCTGGCCCAAAAGAAGAGTCCAGCTCTCGCGCCCTCGGCGTCGTCTTCGAAGCGGACCCTGATGCTCAGATTTTATTGACCGACTCTGATATTGGTAGCCGTCGATTAAACCCTTTGGAGGCCCTCATCCTCGTTCGAGCATGTTCACAGGCAATAACATCTCGGGGTAATTCCTCCTCACTTCATTTCCGTAATAACCAATTCACCCTTGTTTCCTTTTTCAGGACTCGAAACCCTTGGAATCATGCACCCCCATTGGTATTCCGCCTCACCAGAAGTTCAGCGCAGGCTTATTTCTTTGTTCATACAATCTTTGGCCCCTAAAAGCCAGATCACCACACTCTCTCCAACCGCCTCTGCTCGCGTTTCTGCTTTCGAATCGGAAATCAACTTCACTCGTTCCCCCCATGACGTTGCTGCCGTGTTGAGATGGGGCCTGCGACACCTTCAGCTTGAATCGGCATCTTTCGGAAAGGACGCATCTTGGTACCAGAGTTTCTTCGACTCTGAAAAAGCTTCGAATTACCCCCACAAAGCGTATTCCGAGCAGCTGATCCCACAGTTACCTCCAGCACACCTGGAGCTCCTCACCGCGACTCTGGAAATCATCTCTTCCCTTGCAGCTCATGCCGAAGCGAATAGCATATCTGGTAGCAAGTTGTCCAAGTTCCTCGGCCTTTGGCTTTTGAACTCGCAACGCGCCGATGGAAGGGATGATTGGCCCACATTCTACGCCCGCTGGGAACGTAATGGTCGTATCTTGGAACATCTTTTCCTCTCCCGGATCAGGTCGGTTATATCATACAGGGCTTGGAGAAACGTGTTCACTTTTTTTTTTTACAGAGATGAAGCCGCCAACAACCGGATGCCCATGCGTCTTTTGGAGATGGTGCAACATTACCCTTACAATAAGGGCACCCCAATCGACACTGATCTTCTCCCTCGTCCTCGTTTCTCCACTCGTCGTTACGAGGCGTTATTTGTTCGGATCGAAAACGATTTGCCCAGACAACACAAGCAACATCCTCTTCGGCTGATTTCCGAAGCTCTCAGAGCCGAGCCAACTGCCAACATCAGCGCTGAGCCCGAAGAAGCTGCTGCATGGGACCGGATAAGGAAAGGGGGTGGATCAGGCAGCAGTCCAACAGGCAACTTGAGTGACATCCTGTCAGATGAGACCATCCGGTTCCTGTCCTTGATTCCCATCGAAACGGGTGATCAGGAGCCCCTCTCCCCGACATTCAGCTTGTTCGTCTCCCCGTATTCCCCAACCGGTGCATCCAGGAGACGTTCACTATCATTGGCGGACAAGGGCAAGGGAACGGATTCCACCAAGCCATCCGGGTTTGAGGTCATCCAGAACCACGGAAAAGCGTCTTCAGATTCGAAAGCACTATCAACCACGCAATCCTCAGCTCCCACCGATTGGCTCGAGTTCTCCACCTCGGGGTTCTTCGAGTCCTCGCCTGCCTTGACGCCACTCGCAGCTACTCTTCTGGACAAAGATGTGGAAGTAACTGTCCCCCGCAAATCCAGCAGCAAACGCAAACCCGTCCCTACATCCCCGTTCACTCGTAAATCCTCCGATGCCGTACCCACCAGCACCTCTCTTACCTCTGGCGCATTTGCTTCCGGCGGCGGTTCCGGAATCAACAGTGGCACCAACTCAAAGGGCAATGGTGGTGATTTGTCATTGTCGTCCTCCAAGTCTCGCACGACAGCGATATCTACCGTGCAGCTGGACGAAGCCTTCGTTGACTTTTGGAGCGACGCGCTTCTTGACCCGATCTCGTCCACTTGGCCTTCGTTCGTCGTGTGCAAGCTCAAGAAACCGATGGAGGGGTTAGACGGGGCGGATAGGAAGGTGGAATGGTTGGTCGTTGAACAACGAAGACCTGCTGGTTCGCTTCCTGCCTCGGGTTCGGGGAATGCAGCTTTCACCTCGGCGACGACTGCTACTTCCGTTGGCGGCGGTGTGGCGACAACGTCATCAGATGGTCATGCTACCAGTTCGGCTGAAGGTGCGGGGGGGAGGACAGTGGGTGTAGGATTGAGAAGGCCAAGGGCATCGTCGCCGAAACCGTCGTTTGGGTCCGAGTTGTCTGCTTCGACGAGGAAGAGGTTTAGCTTCTTCAGCGGGTCTATGTCGTCCAGCAAGAGTAAGAGCAAGAGCAAAGCTACCTCTCCTTCTGCTGGAAACGCAGATGGAAACACGAAGGGTGGACGCAGCAAGGCGTTGAAAGTTGGGGAGATGGGGGAGATTTTGGCTGAGGAGGAGGAGAAACCGACTACGCCGACGAAGAGCAAGATGCCGACTGTGGTTGTTCGTGTGCCGTCGCCGAAACCGAGAAAGTCGTCTGTTGAAATCACCGTGGGTGGGAAGAAATCCCTTGACTCTGGGAGAAGATTGAGCGGAGAATTAGAAGTGACGGAGGGGGGCAAGGTCGGTGGTGGTGGATTGGATGCGGTAGTTGCAGCTGCCGCTGGGATTTCTGTGGCTGCCACTGCGGTTGTCATCACGGAGAAGGATGTAAGCAAAGACGAAACGCCACAACAACCCCAAGAAAAGCGTACGTCATTCTCAGCACCCGTCGTTGAGGAACAACCCGTCATTGAAGCAGTCATTGTAGAACATCAAACGCCCGTTCTTGAAGAGCTTCATACCACTGTCGAGGAGCCCGTCATCGAGCAGGCTGCCACCACTCTCCCAGTCACTGAAGCTAGAGCGGAGGAGGAAGAGGAAGAGATTATCCCCGAGCCTATCGTTGAGGCGCCCGGCGCTGAAGATGAAACGGCGCTCACGGAATCCGCGGACGTCAGCATTGTGGTTGAAGGGACTGCGCCTCAACCAAGAACGCCAGATGACTCTCCCATCGTTGCTCAGGCTGCGCGGCTTCCAGAAGTCGACAGTGTAGTTGAGGATGTCCGAGGAGAAGAAGCGGCGGTGGAGGCTAATGTGGAGGAGACCATCGTCGAACAACCTTTTGTAGAGGAGTCCATCGTCGTGGAGCCTACAGCGGAGGAGGTGGTTGTTGGTCAGCCTGTTGTTGAGGAGTCTGCCGATGAAGACGAGGCGGTTCTAACTGAACCTGTCATCGAAGGTACGGATCATTGAAACTATCTTTCCCTTCCAGATTGAGCTCAATTTCTGTCTTCACTATCACAGCCTCCGCCGAAATAGACGCTGCAGAGAAAGATGTGGATGTACCAAAGCCAGGTCCGTTCCCAATCGCCTCTCTTATACCGCAACAATGTTCTGATGCAGAGCTGACAGAGGGCAACGGTACAACACCGCATGATCTCATCTCTGATGAACTTCCAATCAAACAGTCCGAGTCGTCATAACGGAGCTAGTCACTCCGACGAAATTGGCATTTCTCATAAACTGTTTTACATAGTCCCTTTCCTTTTCTCTCTTTTGGGGTAGCCGACTTAACGCCCGCTCACCATCGTTTCTTTCACATTTCCATATCTTTCCTATTCCTGTATGACCCACCATTTTCTACCATTTTCTCCTCTACTTACATTCTTCACTGACACCTTTCCCCCTTTATCCTCTTCTTTGCCTTCACATATCCATCCATACGACAACGACAACCTTCTTTCTAGCTCGTATTTTCCACTCTCTATCTCTCTCTCCGTCTCTCCGTCTCTCTCTCTCCGCGTCGGAACACATTTCCTACACATTCCCCGCGGAGCTTGACGCCACATTCACTTGGACTTTTCCTGCCTCTCTCTTCCCACTTTTCTCCGAACTTCCGTTCCGGACATCCATGCTCACCCCTCCCTCTCGTACCTGGCTACCCCTTATAACCCCTCTCCCTTATTCCCGTTCCGTTGATACATCTCAGCCTCCTCCATCCGATCTACCAACACTGACCCACTGACACTTTTGAGCACACATCGCCTGTCCCATTCTCACGAGATTTGCCTCCGCTTTCCATCAGAATAGAATAAGATTTTTTTATACCTGTCATCTTAATTCTGAATCATGGAAATGCAGAGAATCCAAATCATTTTCATTGTGAAGCACTGCTATCAAATTTGTTAGCTCCTTCGGCCGCATTGCCCCCATTTTCTTATCTCCCATCGTCAATAACCCTCCCAAAAAAAGGTTACGAGGAATCAGTGAAGATGATACAAATTGTCTGTCATTATGGTCCATTGAGTCGTTGCGAAAGAAAGCCTGTTACCCAGGTCCTCGCTCCTATTTCTTCTTTGAATCCGCGGACGCCTTCTTCGCACCAGCAGATGTGCCTTTTTCACCGACAGGCTTCACATCAGAGGCAGCTGCCTTCGCACTGACGCCTTTCACGTCAGATGTCTTGGCGTTCACGGGCGTGGCTTCGATATTCCAGTAGCTCTCTGCATATTCGTTGATGGCGCGGTCAGAGCTAAACTTGCCCATCTATGGAAACCAAAGGACATGGTGAGAATCAACCCGACTATATCCCAACATGATCGCACCTTCGCCGTCGTACGAATAGACTTCTTGATCCACTCATCTCTGTCCAAGTAGGCTTCGTCGACCATTTCCAGGGCAGCGATGTCTTTTTCGAGAAATCAGCACTCGCAATAGCCTTGAGGGAATGGTCACCTACAGGAGTCAAAGTCGTCTGACAACAAATAATAATCGTTCTGCCTGATGGTGTTCAGGAGCCTGCGCCAGAACAACACCCTCAGTAATCAAACCACGGTGGTGAAAGGATTGGGACTGACGGTTCATAAACGCCACCGTCACCAAAGAGTCCGCCAGAGACTTGATTCAACACATTGGCCAACGCAGGGCACTTGTCCTCGATAGGAATAGGGTGATAGAGGTGTTGGTAGCGAAGATCTTCCACAGCCCTAGCAGATACACTTCAGTCACAGATTTCCCATTCGGGTTTGGGTCACCCACGGCGTAAGGTGTCCAAAGAAGACTGGAATAATTCTGAGATAAGGCATAACGTTGTTGGTTGTGGTATCACTCACAGACGTTACTCTCCCCAACCTGGCGCCGTAATCAGCCATGGTACAGTGCTCGGGAAACAAAACTCACCTCCTCAGCAATTTCGATGTTCGCCCCATCTGTGGAAATAAGCGAAGTGAAAGGATCTATCAGAGAGATTACAGACCGACAGTCCCCAATAGCAGTCCACCGTTCAGGCAGAACTTCATGTTTGATGTGCCAGACGCTTCCGTACCAGCCGTCGAAATATGTTGGCTGATATCGGATGCAGGAATGAGGACTTCAGCTAGGGAGACTGAGTAATCGGGAAGGAAATAGAGTGTCAAGTAATCTTTGGTGTCAGGATCATCATTGATGATCCTCGCAACGTTGACAATAAGGCGGATGGTCTGGTAAGGATCATTTGTCAGTCACCGGTTCGATGTAAACGACATTTTACGAACAAGCTTCGCGATGTAGTCTAAACGGGCTTCAGCGGATACCCAATGAGCGTTCGTGGATTAAAAGTCACTCACACGCTGGCGCCGCCTTTCCGGCGAAGAACACCACACGGGGGTTAACCTTCTTCCTCTGTGCGGGGCTCATGCTCTTCAAGGTGAGATAACGCTGTGAACGAAGGTCAGACGCGTGCCCGACGGTATGAGTCTCCGACTTACGTGAATGACTCCGAGAATGTTCAAGGTCTGCCGCTTATATTCGTGCAACCTCTGTGGGAGGGCAATAAGCTGCCATTCACCCGTTGCACCGAAGAATCTACCTTAATCTGGACGTCGAACATTGCTGACGTCTTCACAGTCAAGCCTAAAGTCACCTGAACGTGTCTGGCAAGACGTTCCTTATTGCGCTGTTTAATTGCAGCCCATTCCGTTCTGAAAGCCTCATCCTCAGCGAAGGGCAGAAGGCCTTCTAATTTGGTGAGATCCTTCAACCAGACGGCTTTATCGAGCTTGAGGGTCTTAGAAATGAGAGCTGATAGCTCCGGATTGCACTACATGACGATGAGCATTGATTGAGACGCCAGACTCGAGGATGCCATACCTGATCGAGCCATCGACGAGGAGTAACTGAGAGGGATAGATCAGATCAGTGGCCGGTCATGTAGATGGACTGACTTACTTCCATTCGTTACGTTACCAAACCTAAAGAAAGCATATTAGATGGCAAGAAGAGTATGAACACTTTGGGCACGAACTTGCTGATTCCTTCGAACTCAACAAAATCCTTCAAAATCGTGGTCCTGACCAGGTCGCTGTGCAACTAAAAGTCATTGTCAGAATTTTGCTATTTGTTTGGATCGGCTGCGGCTAACCTCAGCGACGCCATTTACTTTCCTGCTACCTAAAACAGGGTCAAGGATTGTACAAAGGCTCAGATCAAGTACTGACCAATGCAGGCGAGGTGGGCCATTCGGACCTGTTTCGGTGTGCCCTCTGTATCGTGTTCAGAGGCGAATTTTCCCAGGGATGAAGTGCGTACCTTCAATTAAAGACATCCGCGCGAGTCTGTCGCGATCACCAGGGAACTTCCGCTCCACAGCTGATGCACATCCTTGAGTACAGCACAGGGCGGAGGAAACATCACGTACATTGAAGGAAGAACCTTTCCCCAACAATTGTGTTCCGATCAACACGAAGACGCAACGACTGAGAAAGCCTACTCACAGATTCTAATACAGATTCAGCAAAGAGCATCGCAGACACACATTGTAGACTTACGATGTCATAGATTATTTGCATATGGCTTGCGCATTCCATTTGGTTAAAAAAGCGCCTGGGTCGAGTTTAATTGGACTCACCGAGGTAAGACGTGCTCCAACAACGGTACTGCCCATTTCTCCAAGGCTTCCTGATTATTCGTTGTATCAAAGGGAGATGACGCGTTCTCCCGGATAAACTTACCGGCAACACAGTGTGATTGGTGTAGAAAAACGTGTTGGTGACAATCTGCCAAGCTGCGTCCCACTTAAGATCTTCGTCGTCGATCAAGATTCTCATCAATTCTGGAATGGCAAGTGTTGGATGGGTCTAAACGGGCGTCAGAAGCGGTAGCCGCAGGCTCAGAGATACATACGTCATTCAACTGGATGGCGACATCTGTGCAGGACATGAGCCAGAGTAAACCTATTACACTTGGAAACTCACAGTCTGGGAATGTGTTGATCGGTTTATTCATATTTTTAAAACGACGCAGAATATCTGCGAGTGATGCCGCGGTCCAGAAACTGCACAAATCGTCAATTTGCCATTTCCCCTTATTTTAAGACTGGCTTACTATTGCTGTTTCAAACGTAATTCCTTTCCGACTTTGACGATACTCAGCCAGAAAAAAAGTTGAGCGACGTGAATAACTCACAGGAACTTCATATGGATGTTCAGTATTGGATGTTTCGCATGTAAGCACGTAGATGACTTACGTGTGATCGTTCGGATATAATACTGCGGTGATCGCTGAGGCGCTGTTGGAGGACTCTACAGCCTTCTCGTAGTCACCCGCTTCATATGAGGTGAGTCCGCAATTTGACACCTGGTGAAGTCGTAATGCTGACCATTGAAGGATTCTAAATCGAAGCCTCGTTTACTCTTGCTCTCCCATAACCTGAGATTATTCGTTGTTTGAGTCCCGTATCCCGGGATCATCACGTCATAGGCCTGCGCAATGACTTCTTGACCACCGGCCCACAACGCCCGTCCGGACCCATCTTGCAACCTATCGGCGTGGCCATAGAACCTCACAGGATATATCACGTCGAGTCGTGGGAGCTCCCAGGGGTTTTGGTTATCAAGCCATGGGTCAGGAGCCTATGACGCGTCAGGAAGTCGTCATTCATGATATCGCCGAGACACACCTCCAACTGGTTACCCTCAGGGCTGATCAATTGTTGAAAGATACCGTATTTATAACGGAGTCCGTATCCCCACACGGGTAGCTCCTGTACCGAGCCGTTCAATACTTGTTTCCCCGAAATGACGCGACCCCTACCTGAGAAGCGGAGGAATCGAGGTAACACGCAGCGAGACGACCCAAGCCACCGTTTCCAAGCGCAGCATCACGCTCTTGATCCAGGATATCCTCGATGGAAAAACCAAGTTTCTGAACACCATTCGCGTAGTTATCTTTCAAATTCAGATTCAACAGCTTTGTATGGTCAGTTTTGCAGAGCGCAGCCGTTGCCGGGAAAAAAACATACCGCATTATCTAGTGTACGTCCCATCAAAAACTCGAGAGACAAGTAATAGGCTCGTTTGGGTGCTTTCCGGGTGTAGTGCAGTTGAGTTTCATTCCAATTGATCTAAGCGGGTTGAGTTGTTAGAGGAAAAGGGGCCAGTCTCGAACCTCGGGAACCATACCAGGAGGTTGTCGCGTACGGACAGCGCGGCTGCCTGATACGCGCCAAGGTCATCTTCGAGCAAAATTGAGAAATACTATTCTTAGAGGCGAAAATGATTGTACCAAGATTGTATGGCTGACGCGCCAGAGATGTTTGGACGTGGTTGATAAACGATCGGGTGATCGAGGGTACATCTATCTCCAGCATCAGCACGTCAGGGGATGCTTTCCTGGAAAGAATGTACCAGTATCAAGAGCCCTCATTCCATCTTTCCAGGTCGTCTCTTCACCTTTGGGCCATTTCTCTTTCCCGGAGGCATCAGTTTCTGGAAGATAGCCTAAGAGGGGATCAAAATATTGCCAAAAAGGTGACTATATGCGGTGAAGTCAAACCTGTGAGGGTCCTGACGTGTCGACGAGGACGAGCTGGTTTCCCAATTGTCTTTGGATCTGTGATAGAGGTCATGATGGGAGTCGGGAGGAAGGGGAAGAAAGGAAAGAAAAGAAAAGAGGGTTAAGATATGTTGGGAGTTTTATACGATCGACGTCATCCAGGGATAATCTCCCAAATAGGACGAGACCATCAGATATCAAATATTCCATTTTCACAAAAAGTCTTGCCATTGGTCGTGGCCATGGCCAGTGCGTAATTCAATATGTTCGTCTCCATTTTTCAAATACTCTTCATAACTTCACGTCGTTTTCCAACCTTTTCAGAAGAAATTCAGCCCTCTTACCGTGCCCTGCTTATCGCCCTTCGTGCGGTGATAGCACCAGCACACCCTGTTTTCTCGCTGGTGCGAAGCTTGGCATTTTCGGATGGCCTTGTGACGATGTCCAGATAACTGTCGCGTCCATTCCTGTACTGGAATTCATCGGGGGTTATTTATCCAACTTCCATTGAGGGTCCCCTTCTTCTAAAGGTGATGATGACCTACCACTGGCTACCAGACTTCACAATCATAGGAAATAGGGTTAATCACCAACCTCGGTGCCCACGGCTGGCTTCCTTCATATGCTCAAGGTGAGAGAATTTGACCGGATTTTAACCATCTTTTCTCCGTCGTCAAGAAGATCGAAGTACCCTCCACCGAATTGGTATCACAGCTCGGTTCGTTTCACTGTCAGCGATCATGTTGCGAGATGCAGACAAGACTTACCCCTTGCGTGATTTACGCACGGTTGACACTGATCGTGATGGACATTGCAGAGTTGCATGTTTACCTCTGTTGGCGTTCGTCGTCGTGTTTCACCACCACCTGTGTCCCTTTGCCGCCAGTATTACCTCTACTCTGTGGGCGCTTGAACGTCAGATTGGCTTACCTGATGAAAAGATGTTATATTTGTTTCGTTTCCCTCTACTTGGTTGGTCTCTTGGGCGAATTGGCGAATTGGAGCCCGTGGGGCGGTGTGGTTGCGAACCGTTCTGTCTCTGCCATTTTGCACTCGAGTAACCGCCTCAACACTCTTTGCTTCGCCGAAGGAGTGCTAAATTCTCATCCAGTCAACATCTTGAAAACCCCACCTACATCAGTTTTCGGCCATTAACTGCTGTGTTACCTCCCATCAGAATATAACATCACTGCCTCACGCTCATAAGAATGTCAGAACCTGATTGGTGCAATGGTACTTAAAAGCAGCAAAATCGGTTCCTGTCCGAGTCACACTCTTCCCCCAACCAGACCTTTCCTAGGCCACACACTCTTTTGCAAACATGCGTCCTTTCGATAATGACCCAGAACCCATCGAAGAACCTGAAGATTGTCAGGATTATAACGATGAGCACACCGACAAAGACCACCCTTTCCTTGCCCCCTCAGCCGACGATAGTCGCTCTCCTTGCCCGGCTCTCAATACCCTTGCAAACCATCATTATCTGTCAGTCTCTTTCCCAACCAACTTGTTCCTCATTCTTACTGAATCATCCCACTAGACCCCACGACGGACAGAGAATTTCTCCCATACAACTTGTGAAAGCCCTGCGGAAAAAGTTCCACCTGTCTTATCCGCTTGCCTCGCTACTTTCCTTGACCGCAGTCCTCCTGTGTGGCCACCGTGGCCACATTGACCTCGCGGACCTTGCCGCGCACAACGTTATCGAACACGACAACTCTCTTGTCCACGACGACGCTGCCCCCGGAGCGTCGTTTGCACCAGTCTCAGTCAACCCCACTCTGGTCCAACGCCTTCTCGACGTCGCCAAAGATCAACATGGCTTCACTCTCGAAGACTTTGCTCGTGCTCGCCAGCAACGTCAGCGGGATAATCTGTCAAAGAAACTTGATAGATTGCACATGGAGATCGCATGCGGGGAGTCATCCCTCACTTGGCTTGTATTGAAGGATGAAGATGGCGAGATTGACGTTCATGAGCTCTGGAGTTGGTTTCAAGAGGAAAGGTTTTCGGATGAATATGTCCGACCAGCCCAAAGCATCAGCTTGAGGCAGGCCCGTGCGTATTCTTCCCGAGTGAGGGCTTTGTTGGAGGAGGCAACACCTGATCAATGAGTTACTCGTTGGTCTTCTCCTAGATACCTATAGATTATTGTTTGATTTATTTTTCTCGTCAGGTAGGAGTAGTAGAATTACCGAGTCTTAAATTGCTGAATGTATACCCAGTACCGCTTTACCTTTTTTTTTTGTTATAGTCGTAGTAGTCGTAGTAGTCGTAGTAGTAGAATCACCGAGTAGTAGTTTGGCCAACTTAGTCCAATTAATTGAACGGAGAAACGTCGGATCTGCTTCCGCTGGTTCTTGTTCTCCACAAAATCGAAATGCAACCGGCAACCGGAACTTCATAAGCTTCATTCCCGAGAACTCCCAAAATCGCGAGCAACGCTTGGTCTTGTCCCGCAAAATCAACCACAGAGGTTCATAGAGCGACTATCAATCCGAACAACCCATCACAAACCACCTCTTCTCATCTTTTCGGAGTGTGCAAATCGTGGGCACCATCATTTAATGCCTGGGGGGGATCAGCAACCGGGTCTTAACCACCCCGGACGCCATCCTAACTTGACAACGCTCTCTCTCTATTCCAAGATCCGCTATGAATTGGCGCGCATTTCTTCAATCTGTTGATCTTAATTTGGGCGACTACCGGCAATGCAGGAAATGGACATAAGGATCGAGCATTTAGTGTCTAAATAACAGTGAATGATTTGACTCGGGTCTAGCCTCCTCCTCCCGAATGTGCTAGATCATGATCTACCGCTTCCGTCGGGCGCCAAAGAAAACAGCTTCATTTCATATAGGATCATATGGTCATTCACAGGAATCCTTTTTTGTTTTACCGAGGTTCTTCAGTGGAGTGGGTGGTGGGTGAAGTCGGAGCCGTGCGGAGTAAAATGAGTCCAAGGTGTTTGCTGATCGTGAGACCGTTCCAGCCTTGGTGAATGGAAATACCCGGCCCATCGGTGACGGCAATACGTGAATGGCGCAACACCGTGAACTTTGGAAGGTCTCGCTGGAAGCGCCAACCCGAAGACGACTTCAGATCAGGGTGGAGATCCACAATGCCATGACAGGAATCAGTAGTGAATCGCCATGACTCGTTCTTGGATGCAACTCTGAAAAATAAAGCTGTTGTTCGGACCGGCTGATACTGTAGTTCGGCTCATCGGATCAAATCACTGCCATTTGATAAACCGTTTGAGCGTTGCAGATGGTATTCCCATAGTCCGAGAGAATTTCGGCGCTTATGCTCTCTTACACACTTCTGGTAACACCATCAAGAAGACTTAACACCCTTGAATCGAGCTCCATCCTCCGTCAATTGGCCTGGACTGGTCTCGCATCCCTGCATCACTCTCGGCGGTATTGATGACTTGGAGGACACTGCCTTTTGAGATATCAATTATCTTGCTCGCACGAGACCAGGCACCATGTCCACGATGGACTTTGTAACCTTCCATGAAAACGGTTTGCTACTCCAAGTAGTGATCATCTAGACCATTTTGGCCAAGCTGACAAGTACAGTTCCGCAAGTCTGTGCAATACAAGTCATTCGCCGAATTAGTGAACGCAGAGTGAACCTGAGCACCGCGCAGCAGATCTGTGAGGGGAAATTTTTTGTCTTGCCAACTTTATTCCCATACCAGTTACTACAGGTTCAGTTCGCTCCAATCATCACATCTTCCGGTGATGATTTATCCCCTCGTGAGGAACCAAGGGGACTTCGTGGCACAAATCAAAATTTGTTTGATTAAATCGCACATTACAGGAAGGAGAACTTGGTTCTGATTTCTGATCTTCCATCCCTCTCCGGTGTGTTCAAGCAGCGAGGGCGACTATCATTTCCCTTGTGAAGTTGGCAGATACCAGTTCGGATTCCTTCGATATCATCATCGCGACCGCCCTTGTTCTTCTGCTAACAGCAACTGCAATAGTATCGTATCCGGACACACTGGGATTCTGCAGTAGCCGTTGCGAACACAAAGGGGTGGCCCGTCGAAAGCACGACGTCGAGAAAGAGCACCGCCTTCTTCATTTAGTCTTGGAATGGGCCATGTGGGATTGCGAGCGGATACGTTTCGAAACGTGCGCTCAAACCGGTTTTAGCACCGCCCATTTGCCGAGCCCCAATTTTAGACAGCTCTTCAGCATCAGCTTCCGGTAAGCCCTTGGGAGAAATCTCGACAGAGCGCTGACTCATCATCAAAATTTTCTCCAGTTCTCAAACACGTCGCCAAGGTTGCGATAATTTTGACGGGATGTGTCCAAGTGAAACCCAAGCTTAGATGGTTTGCGCAACTGTCCTCAAAGCAGTTGCGAGGTATATAACCTCCAACGATTTGACTCGTTGCTTTCCAATTTACTTCGCATTCTCACATTTTAACATTCCTCCAGCTGATCAGCCGGGCTTCTCAGCACCTTTTCTTTTACTCTTTCATCCTTCGAAATCATGTTCCCATTTTCACAACCTACACCTTTCTCCATCGTCGACCACCCATTCATCCCCGCATCGGCAAGTGACAGTCGATCGCCGTGTCCTGCATTGAACACCCTGGCAAATCATGGTTATCTGTATGTACACTCTTCCGCTCAAAGTTGGATGAAGTGACTCACCCACTTAATGTCTAGACCACGCGACGGACGTAACATCACGATTCTTCAACTCGTAAACGCATTACGCCTAGTATACAGCATGTCACTACCCCTCGCCATCATCCTCGCATTAGTGGGGGTCCTCGTTTGTGGTACCATGGGCACGCTCGACCTGTTCCAGCTCGCAGCGCACAACAAGATCGAACACGACACGTCCCTCGCACACCCAGACGCGGTCTCCGGTGCCCAGTACGCGCCCACCGCAGTCGATAAAGGACTCCTCGGCCGCATGATCAGCCAAGCTCGCCCTGGCCACGGGCTGACGCTCAAGGACTTTGCACGCGCACGAGTCGCTCGTCAACTCGGTGTCCAATCCCACTTGGACAATTTTCATCAACAAATCGCTACAGGGGAATGCTCTTTGACATGGTTACTTATGAAAAATGCCAACGAGGAGGTGCCGGTGAAAGCTCTATGGCAATGGTACGGCGAGGAGAGGTTGCCAGATGGGTATCAGCCTCCTGCAAAAACCATCGGACTGGTGGAGACTCACAGTCATGCCAACGACGTTCAAGCGACGATCGACTCCCTCACGAAAAAGCTCTAGATTTGGGTGGCGCCGAGATATTTATTAACTTATTTTCATACAAACAACTTCGTGATGTCACTCCTGCGGGGGTTGTATATCAGCATTATTTAGCTAATATCTGTAGCAACAGAACTTCGATTCACCTTTTACAAATGATAACGAACGTTGATAAGTTCGATTGAATGTCAAAAGCCAGAGTCTCGTTTTTGGGTGAGATCTAGTCACATGCTGCAATTTGACCAAGTCGGAGCGAGCGTGATGAAGTTTCTATTGATGCTTCCCATCGTGGCAGGCCCTTATCTAACTTCGGCTGAAAGCGATTTGTTGGCGCGAGGGGGTGAAGCAAAGATCAAGGGAACGTACGCAAGATCAACATCAGACACATCTTCCCTATCTGCAAGCCAGGTTCGGCCTACTCTTCGCAGCTCCCGATCAATGGATAGCCCTGTAGCCAATTTACCACATAGATATTGAAGACAAGGGACTTGAAAATCATGGAGAAGAAACTTACCCAAAGGCTGATACGTCACAAGAATGCCGCCGATGAGGGAATGGTCTTAAAGCGAGGCGACAGAAGCCGGTGAGTTAAGTACGTGTTGTACCGCATGCCTTTCTTCGTCGTTCCCTCGCGACGCACGCTTCGCGAAGGGAGAGTGGAGAGGGGGTCTGGGCCAGAATGCTGGTAACAGCCAAAGAACCGCGGGGAAAGGATATCGAATTGGGGAAGAACATCGAGGGTTTACCCCAGTACATATATATCTCCAACTTACTCTTGTCGATAGCAACAGTTATGCTTCTCAGCATACGGCAATCAGCTGACCCAAATACATCAAGGCCCCTAAAAGGTGCGCTGACAGATGTGGATCAGGCGCCTCTCCAATGCGGCCCAGCATATCGTGAGGATGGTGACGATATTCACGCAGCATCTTTGAGGCGTGGTGGTTGTTGAGGGTTCTAAAAAATCCCAACGTGCCTTGAGCCACAACCAAAGTCAGACGTGCAGCAGAAATCGCTCATGACCTCAGGGTTAAAAAGGAAAACGCACTGAAAAAAAAACCTGCCGTACAAGCAAGTACACACCCCGTTTTTTCGATCTTTCATAAGCCTCTGCCTTTCTCAGGCTCTAAGGTCTGTTAGCATCCTTCACTCACGCACTTCCACAAAAAAGAGCCAAGTCGAACGTCGGAAGCGACTGGCCGCAGAAGCTCAAAAAGCCAACACATTCTCTGGAGAATCAGAACCTCATCCTCTTAACCCAATATGCCTGGGTCTTCTTCCTCCACATCGGTTATCGTCTATATCACCCACCCTCTCCCTGAAAACACACAATCCTGGCTCATTCGTGAGCTTAACCGCCCAGCCACTCAACCAGGCGTTCTGCAGCTAAGCAGCGAGAGTTTATCGGAGGCGTCGTTGGAGGATGTGGCGGAGGTGCATAAGCAATGGATGGACCAAAACATGTCCAACTATGGGCACGGTCTCTTCGTGGTAGCGGACGAAGGCATGGCACCCGCTGCGCATCCAAAGACAGTATTGGTTGTGAAGGGGCCCCCCGAAAGACACCCACCTCAACCTATCCGTACTCTGGTGGCGAATGTGGCGAGGGTGATCGATGCTATCGACAATGGTGAACATACGTGGGATGAGTTCTGGGAGGTTGCCGCGGAAAATGGTGGACATTACCCTGGCGAATAATATCAAGATGCCGGGAGTTGATCGGAATGGGGGGATGTATAGTGTTGACGTGGGAGAAGATGAGGGCGCAACGGCGAGATTGGATTGTTGTTCTGCATATTTTCTTTGGTCCTAATACCATATGCCAACCGTTTCTTCATTCTTAGACTGCTATGCAATATCCGTTTCGGGAGAGAAGGGAGAAGGTGGGGTATTTGTGAAGTAATCTCATTCATCTGACTCGATATTTACCCTGGATTACTCGCGAGAACAAGAGGTGTTGATAGTCGCTGACGGAAGTGTCACTTCAAGGTTCTGATGTGGGAGCTACAAGCCTGGATAGCAGACGAAATCGGCATGTAAAAAGCTGATGGTGAGGCTGTCGAGAAGCCGGAAAGAGCCAGCGCGTGGGGAAGTTGACAGTCGCGCGGGGTTATCAAGAATGATGCGCGGCAAAGGTTGGCCTCCTTCAGCAAAGCGGGTTTTTGGATTACGGTGACACTCCTACGACGACGGCGGCCGAGATCGGACTCCAGTATGCACCCTCATAATCTATAATAGGGTGAACGAGGCTGTCAACGAAAAAATAGACAAGGAGAAGGACGGAAAAAACCTTGATGGGAAAAAAATCTGGACAAGACAAAAGCATGAAAATGGGAAAGTGAGGGTGGGTTCCTCGATTCTATTGCAAAAATTCCGTGTCTGGCTTGCGAAATCAAGACCTGACTAGGTTTGCATTCGAAAGGGATGTCAAGTATCAAAGATATGGTTTGCCACGGGAAAATGGAGGTAAGTAACCCCTAGATATCAGATGGTGGCTTGTTGTCATGTCATGATGAGCAAACAAGCGTGGCAACCACCAAGAAAACATTCGGTCCGGCAAAGTCACTTTCGACAACAGAACTTCCATCATACCCATACCCTACTCACAAAAACCGAGGGGAAACATCCGACACAGCAGCGCGGGTCGACATCGAACCTCTCAGGCGAAGGGTTTTCTGCGCTTGGCAGCGGATGTTCGGGAAGGTTTGTACACTATGCTGGCACTGTTGATTTCATGGCACTGAGCGTTTATGTCGTTAGCACCCTATCGCAGACTGTTCTCACCTCATTGTAATGGCTGGACCGCTCCGTGACGTATGACCTTTGGAGGTTTCAAGGATGGTGTGTGCGGTCTAAGAGTCGGAACTACGGTGCGCAGTGCGCGAGGTGAGCCAAAAGTTACACAAAAGAGACCGATTAATAAATTACGGTTTTTACAACTCCCGGGGTAGGCAGGGCTATTACATTACTCGAATTCCTCACAACCCTCCGCGACCTCCTTCACTCTCTTTCTCACCTCCAACAGCCCTACTTCCGCCGATGGCCGATGGCAAATGTCTCCACTCTCCGTTGCCAATGCACCTGCTCTATCCCACCAGCAATCTGGAAGCCTTTCTTCTCCAAACCATCTCTCAACCGTAGAGGGGGCTATCCCTCCTTCATTATCTCCTGAAACATTATCCTTTCCTGACCGCATGACACACCACGCGATGCCGCATTCTCCCAACGCGACACTTTCATGGAGATGGTTCAAGTGCTTTCCATGTGTACGGACTGCATGAAGGTGGGCCAGGTCCCTCAGCGTGAGTCCTCGAGTCTTGCGGACACCACCCTTGGTCTTTCTGCCACCACTTGCCCAGCCGACGAGCCAATTCACCAAACCACGATCTGGGGCTGTTGATTCAACACCATCAGGATGCACCAACGACCCGTCATGCGCAATCTTCTCCTCTCCGCGGCGGGCGAGATTCTCGAGATGAAGAACCAGACTTGGGAATGGGAATGGAGTTGGCTCTCTTAGTTCTGATGGAGGTGGTGCTAGGAACGGCAAGAGCGCAAAGACGAGAGAGGCCAACCAAGTTCGTAGAGCAAAAAGGAACGCGAGGAACTTGTTTCCTTTGGTGGTCGGGGTGATCTCCCGATGTCCCTCCCACACGATTTCCCCGCTCGTGACGAAGCCGACGGTTGCAAGCAGCAACGCTAAAGGAAGGGACAGGTGGTAAACCTTTCTTATCGCTCGTATTACACCGAAAAAGGTGAGGTTGTGGCCCGATCGAGGGCTGACAGGCAAGAAGGTCAGCCTCAAGCGTTTTTCATTTGGCGCACCGAGCACTCACAGGTACCCGTGATTTGCTAGTGTGTTCAGCGCAGGGCAGGGAGATCGACTGTACCCTGGCTGAGGCGGGGAATATGGATGTCCATCGTCGTCGTGTTGATGAACCCGCTTGTTTGCCGAAGAGAAGGACTGCGGGATTTTTTCGGTGTGTTTTTGTAAGTCGTTAGCCATTTTTTGGGAATTGACGAATCCGATCAAGAGTGATCACGGACGGAAAACAAGTCGCCGGGTTTTAGACGAGAGGGGACACTGAAGAGAGGTGCCCAAGTTGCGAGAGGAGTTGCAAGACAGGTGAGACGGATCGGAGGTCCTAGATTTTCAAAATCTCTCCTGTCGTTTTTATGTACGCTACGGACCCTTGGCCGGGTTCGACTTCCCCCGGTGAATCACTAAAGTTTCGTATCTCCTTTTCCTTAAACCGCTTGTCTCCTAGCCATCTCCTTCTTTCTTCGTTGCGTTTCCACCGCCCGCCCATATCGGAAACCCCGACCCTTACTTGGTCTTCTCCAGCGCGATTCTCGCCAAGTGGCTTCTCGAGGACGAGGCGTCACGAGTTCGGACGGCCTCGTTCTTGCCCGTGCTTTCCTCTTAGGGTCCAACCTTGCCCAGTTTCCGACTGATAATCACTAATAAACGTCAGTCACGTCTCTCTCAGAAAAATGTTCATCACGCGGCGCCGGCAAACATGTATCCTTTTCGCTTTCCCATGTGAGAGAAACCTTATCATCATTTCGTTTCATCTTCCTCTAAGTCGGTGGACAGCCAACAGCACATACTGTGCTTTGCCGCAAGCACACACTGCCAAACGGGTCTTGACGGTTGTTATGTTGGGCGCCCTGCCAATCCATTCTGTGTGTGTTTCAAAAACATCTTGGGAAGTTGCCTTCAAATCTGGTGGCGTGTTCCTGGATGCAATGGGGATGGCTCACGCGCACCAGCCCCAAGCCCTTGACCGTGAGAAAACGATGAGCGAACGTTGCTATGTCATCGATCCTGGGCGTATGTCCGCGCTGTCAATGTCAACACAACATGGGTAAGCACGACTACGACTGTCATGTGTATTCGTCTTTTAATTAATTTGCTTGGAATACAGGGGAGCTGTCATAGCAACCTAGAAAAGCCCAAGACTCAATCGATCAACCTTTTGTTCTTACTGTGATGCGGAGGTCGAGAATTGGACGATTCCGAGCGATGTTCCTCGATAGGCGTCTTTTCGGACCCACCCTTTGTCCGGACCATGTTCTCTGTTTCTCGCCTAGCAAGTTTGGAGTAGCCAGAGCGGCACGGCTGAGGAGTCTGAGACCCCGAGTTGCCCTTTGGTCTTCGCTAAACCTCGACCTGTTACAGTTTTTTCGAGCTTACTGCACTGCTTACCCATTCATCAAACAGGAAAAGCTTGTGTAGCAAAGATCACATGGGACATAGCCCTCTCAATTCTGCGAGGGACGCTCAAACTCAGGGGTTGGCCGAACCACGAGCACGGTCGAGGGACGCTCGGAAATACTCGCACTCGATCGCGGACTTGTCTTTCTTAATTGATTACTTCCAACGCGCGCGCTCTCTCGGCGAGTGTTTGTCTTTCGGGCTTGAAAGTTTGGGCCTAATGGACCCTTCATGACTCACACACACCCCGAATCACGCTGACAATGGATTCCACATTCTGCGGTCCCATTGATCTGATTTCACTTTCAAGTTCCTGGCTTAATCCCGAATCCCGACGGTCTTCAATGAATTTGCGCTAGCCTCGTTTTCGCAACAATACAACCTTGTATTTTTGATAGTCCCGCAGCGCATTCACCCACCCCCCCTTTGTGTTCATGTGCGTGTGCCTTTCACTATTCATTGTCTTCCGTCTTCCGATCGGATTACACATTGCCCAAAGGTTTCTCAGCAATTTTGAAAGCCTCATGAGCGCAGTAGTAAGTAG
>CEMH01204436.1:0-11376 GCA_001179725.1 Macrocystidia cucumis | reverse complement strand
CAGAACGTCCTACGAAGGAACGAGATCAGACCAGATCTTCATACATTCCTCGTCCAAGGATCTGACCCGGCGTATCTCGTACACCTTCCTTCGTTCCATCAAGCTGCTGGAAGGTCCCAGTTCATTTTTCGAGCTGATGTTCGTGAAGACTCTGCTAGGGGAGGGCACCATTGTCCGCTGGACCCTACGGCCCAGGTTTTCCTCACCAACACCGAACCGTTATTGCTCAACGACATTGTCGATGGGTCGTCGTTCAAGGCAACATTGAAGTACACGTCTGGGTTCGTATCCCCCACGCATCGCGGTTTCATCACTAACAGTGTACACAGAAATGAAGAATCCACCGCTTCCGTTAATGTGGTCAACGTTATGGTCATCAAGAGGCGATCGCTTGATACCGAAGATTTCAGCTCTGAATACCCTGTCAAGATGCCCTTCTATCTTTACGGAGACTCTCAGCAAGCTCACATCGACCATATGCTGCTCCTTGCACCTAATATCCAACTGAGCGCGGCTGGGGTTGACGCCCTCGACTTCGACCCTCCCATCTCCAACTTAGATATCTCAAAGGGAGTGGTTGCTATTGCTGAAAACATTCACGAAGCTTCGATGCAACCGTTCCCTGGTATGAAGACCTTGGGTGCCGATTCTACATTTTTCTTCGTTTCTGGGGGCAAACTCCAAGTTACCATTTACAAGGACCCATTCCCAACTTCTACTTCAGACCCAGTCAGTCTGGGTTCTGTGACGGAGGTACTTGGCAAGGGAGTTTTGCGTTTGGGAGGGAACGTTTATGTGGACAGCGATAGATTGAATGGGAATGGTGTTGGGATTGCGGGCGATGAGAAACGAGAGACGGATGCTGGACCGCCGTTGTTGCTCCATAGATCTGGAAGGATGAAGCACAACACAAAGAAGGAATGGGTCAAGAATGCGGGCAAGTTTCATTCTCAGATTGGGACGCCCCCTTGAGGCACGAGGGAGGGGTAAAACGGGGACCACGACGATACCGATAAACAGTGAATGCTCTGTGTCTAAAGAGGGATCCATGGAATTGGATGTTGTTGAAATTTCTTCGTCGACTTTGACAGTTTTGGAATGTACTGATGATTTGTTTTGGATTGGGTGACTTTTGTTGTGAGTGTGCGTTTCAACAAGCAAGTTTAATTCCGCAAGTCTTGGAAATCACTTACATTGAAAGCGCATCAATCGCGACTTTTGGCGTATATATAACGAATTATCTATATGCAAAGCTTGAAGCTAAAACCTAACTGGCGAGGCGCGAGTCTCGGGACGTCGCGTCAATTCACGTGGCCGAAGGGCAGTGGCCACGTGACTTGAGCAGGACGTGTCGCGGATGACGGTCGCTCCTAAAGGCGGCATCTTTAACTTGTTACCTTCCATTCCTTCCTCTGCCTTTATTATGCCACCTTTGCCACCGACCTTAGACGAGGAGGCCCAGTCTCTCTTGGATGCAGCCCAACGTCGACTGGTGGATCTGAATGACTTTCAAATTCCACGACTCAACTCATGTGCAGGCCCTTTGGCGGCACAACAAGAGCTCGCTGCAGAACTTCGGGAAGATATCGATGCTTTTGCTCGCCAAATTCAGGTGTGCAGCCTTCTTTGGGTTTATTTTTGTTGAAAGTTCTCAGAACTTCCACGCAAGGCTTTAGACCTTCTCGTGGATGAACAGAAAGGTGAAAGGAACCGGCGGGAACTGAGAGCCATGGTACACAGCTTACAGGAGAACCTTGTTAAGTGAGTTGCCTGCAGCAACTGCAGCGGTGCTCGACTTTGTGGCTAATGTACCAAATTTGCCTAGGACACGACAAAACTGTCGTGCGGCGTTGCTCGCCTCGAAACGTGCTATCGATTCACAAAGCAAGTCGAGACGAGACGAGTTGTTCTCATCCTCTGTAGTGTCGGAGAAAGCTACTTTGAACGAGAAATCAACGTCAGTTTTCTTCGTATCCACAATGCCGAACTTGTGTACTGAATCAGATATTAGAGAGGACGTTTTGATGAAAGCTAACGAGGATGTGACGGCTTCCTTGCGGCGGACAATCGGTTTAATGCAAGGGGAGCTAGAACGGTCTGTTTTGACGACTCAGATGTTAGGTATGTGAACCACTCCTGCCTCTAAGTTTAAAAATCCGTTACTCATTCAAGACCAGACGCCTCCACCGCCACCCTTCGCTCGACGTCCTTGACTCACGACACTCTGACCAGTGTTATGGGAACATCAAAACAACTCATCACCGCTCTCGAGAAGTCTGATTGGCTTGACAGAATCGTCATCATCTCCGCATTCGTTTTCTTCCTTCTCGTCGTCCTCTTCATTCTCAAACAACGTATCATCGACCGTGGCATCCGTCTGGCATTTTGGTGGACGCGGTTCATTCCTGACTTTTCTGGGGACGAAGCGATGTTGCAGATGGAGAAGGGTATTTACACCACTTCAGAAACGTTGCTCGCTACAACAACAGCCATCGTGACCGCTACTGCCTCGACTGTTTCGCAACTCATCTCGTCGACAACCATATCAAACCCCGAGTCTACTTTGACTTCCGCCCTTGATATCGACACACCGACCGAAGGCCCGTTGCCCACCCTTTCAGCGATTTTGGAATCTATCATCACAGACTCTGAACCACCAGATCTTCTTGAAGAGGGTGTTTTGGTTGAGCCAGAAGAGGAGGTTGAAAGAGAACTGCCCTCGGCTACTTCAGCGGAACCGGTTGACGTAGTATCCACTCGGACTCCTGAGCAAGAGTTTCCAGCTCATGTTGAACTGTAATCACATCATTTTCGGAGACTATGTCTACTTTATGCGATAGGAATATTTTTTTTCTAGGTACAAAAGGAAGCGCAAATGTAGTTGGATACTTGCTGGTGAGGTACAATGCATGAGTGGTATTTCCTTGAGAAAAGTCAGTTTGTTGAAGAGAAGGAAAGCCACCAAAAAAGGGAAAGTTTTTTTTTTCATTCTAGCGCTGATGCTGTTGCTGTTTCTGCTGCTTCCAAAGCCTTCTCAAATATGCGCAACAGCGTCGCCGTGTCCTCCATCCCCACACTCACGCGTACCAGCCCCTGCTCCACCCCAAACTCAGCGGCCCAATCCAGTTCCGCATAATGCGCCAAAATGGTGAAAGGACAAGCCAACGTGAAATTGGTCCCCAAGCTAGGTCCCTTGAAACAACCCAACCCATCGAAAAACGCTCTCGAAGCTTCCATTGAAGTGAACGTCAACGAAAACAACCCTCCGAATCCTCCACTTTCTTTGATCCGACAGATGTCGTAGTTTTCCCGCGTTATGAATTTCGGATAGAAGACTTCTTTGATCGCTGGGGAGTACGAGGTGTTCGTGGCGGTGGTAGAGTTCGCCGCCGCCACCACCACCGAACGGGAACGGAGAAAATCGCAAATGGATTCGGCGTTGCGGTCAATGACTTTGATGCGTCTTTGGAAGTCTCGCGAGTTGCGTTCCATAAAGATGGCGTCTTCTCCGAAGTACGTGTCTTCATACGTTTGTTCTAGGTGTACTTTCAGCCTTGTGTAATGTGTTCCAGAGGGGTTGAGGACAAGGCTAGAGTGGGTGGGTAGAACGAGCATCGTTAGTCAAGGGTGGAAGAGCACGGGGCGGCATTTGAAGACTTACTTTCCACCCATGACGTTGGATCCCCCACTGAACACCTTTGACAGGCTACTGACCACGATATCGGCGTACGGTAAAACCTCGACGTTTACAAAGTTCCCGATGGTTTCGTCAATAACGAGCAAGAAATCATACTTGTCCGCCAAAGCCCGAAGTCGCGGTAGATTTGCAGACCGGAGAAGTGGGTTCGAGGGAAACTCTGTGAACAAGGCTAATATCGGGGGCTTCTTGGGGTCTTGCGCACGTAGTTGTTCCAGCAACTCTGCTAAGGCGTCGATATCTGAGTCAACCCCGAGGCCAAAAAAGTGACAACCAGGTCCCCATTTCTGCAAAATCTTGAGAGTATCCGTGTACGGAAACCTTTGTACAATCTCGCGTCAATAAAAAAAGAAGTTGAACTACTAACAAAAAGAAACACATCACATACCCAAAACACACACTCTTCGCAGGGGGTAAAACCGACAGCGCAAGCTGATGTGCATTCCAAATGGCTGACATCCCAGTTGGGTAAAGATACACATCATCCTCCGTAACAGTTGGAATCCCTCGAGAGCTCGGCCCTACTGCGAAATCTTCATCCCCTGCACAAGGTCCGCCAGCACAATCCGACATGTCGTCGCGGACTAAAACTCCCGAGATCCTCCGCCGAAGGGCGTGTTTAGCGATTGATGCAGCACCCCGCGGAAGGTTGCGGCCATAGTGCTCTTCCAAGTACAAAGCATGCTCGTCCTCTAAACAATCCCCCCAGTCCGAGGATATGGTGTTGCAGGGAGGGGCAGCCGTTTTGGAAATGGATTTCTTGGAGTAGTGTTTGTTCTGTTTCTTTGACGGGAAACGACCGCCAAGAGGGGAGGTTGGAGATAGTTGAGGAGGGGCGGAATCATCTGGAAGCATGGAAAGGCAGTAATCCGCTAAGCGACTTGAGATGCCCAATCCTGTGTGTTGCCAAAATTCTTTAGCCACCGGAAGAGTGTCAGCTGGAAAAAGGACGATGTGTAGGTTGGCGGTATTGAGGTTTGCCTGCTGGTGCTTCTGGTCTTCACCGATGTGGAACTTGTCTTCTGGGCTGATGAGGAGGTGGACGACGCGAGGTTCGACGATATTCCTCGTAACATTGCCGTTGATAGTAGCTAAAAATGCAGATCGAGTCTGGATGAACGAACGGCAGTGATCCGCTATCTTCTGGGTGGGAAAGAGCATGCATCGTTCTTTCCCCAAAGCGTATTTGAGCTCGCAATATCGCGCAAGCTGTTTGAACGTGATGGGTATACAATCTCAACTCGTGAGTGTTTTTCTGTTACAGCAACGCTTACGACAACGCACCTTTTGAATGCTGAGATGAATGAAAAATCGTGGGTATCCAGAAACCATGCTGTCCACAACACGCTTCTCGCCTTCCTCATACCCGACATTGTCTCGCCACCTGGGCAAGGATACTGAGATGGCATGGGGTGTGAATGGAGGCACTGACAAGCCAACAGCTACTTCATCGTCGTGAGCCGTCTTTATCGTCGTCATTGTCGAGGTCATGAAAGGGTAAAATGAGATGGGGTCGAAACAGAAATTGAAAAGTGGAGAGAATGCATTGGTATTTTATAACGACAAAGCCGATCATAATGATCGGCTTGTCGGCCGTTTTTGTGACTCACTCTCGGCCGTGCCAATTCACCTTTCCTAACAGACGTGGATATTTAAAGTACATACAGCTTATGGTCGTGTACAAAAGGCGAAATAGCTTGACAGTTACAAAAACAACAAAATTCTCCTCATCTTGCTCTTGATCATGATAACCCTACCGAAGAACAGTGTCAGGGCCACCACCACTGCCGGACATCGGAGCGGTAGCTGTGCGTATGCTGGAGTTTCGTCGTATACTCGTCCGGCTGCTGGATCTCGACAGTTGCTCCCGTTCAGACTTTGAAGAGTGCGACGATGCGGACGATGCTCGTCGGTGGCGTTGCATACGCGTTGGGTCTATATCGGGAATATGCGCGAGCCTAGCAAACAAAGATAGAACTGGGAAGAATCAGAACTCAAGGGTAAGAAAGATGTGTGGGATTGCGCACTATCCACGATGGAAACTATTCCAGAAAGATTGCCTGAATAGGAGAGTAGGGGAGAGGAAGAATCTGAATTTTCTTTCGTCACGAAAAGTCGGTGGGCGTTGGCTGTGGGGGTCACAGTAGTCAGCTCCGTCGGTGACGCGCCAGTTACACTTCTCTTACTAGCCAAAAGTTTCTCCATCGTGTATGAGAGGACATTGGAAGGCGTTACCGAGTAAACTGCACAAAATGACTTGAGGTTGGAGCACTTTGTGTCATCAAAGGAACAGATGACGTACCCGGAAATTTGTCCACTCCATCGGTGACCCCATCGGAGTCCTACTTAGGGACTCAACGACAATTGCTGAATGGGTTGCAAGAAACGCCGTACCTTGATGCGCGAGATAAACTGGTGTAAAGGTGTGGAAAGGATTTGGTTACTTTGCGAAGGGACAACAATCTACGTGATGGTGAGTCCATAGCATCTTGTCAGAAGAAACTAGTCACAGACCTTGCCGATGTCGGTTACACTAACGGCACTTAAGAGATTCCCGCTCTCGTCATCAAGAACGGCCACACTGCTGACACCTTCTTCGCTCATCAGTGTCATCGCGTCCAGGACTGTGGACGTTGACATCGACGCAACAACGGCGGAGTGAAGATTAAGACAAGGGAGCCCAAGAGTGTGTAAGGGGTTGGACAAGTACTGTTCCAAAGAGGGTGTGCTCTTTGCGTACGAGAAAAACCAGTCCAATAGTCGTCGATCAGATACCATACCAAGATAGTCCTCTGATACTGACAAGGATTGAATCAATGCTGTCATAAGAGGGTCAAAAACGCCGTGAACGCCCATGAACCGACCAACCGACCTCTGTGGGCGCCACGCCCAAAAACTTCCAGGAGGGAAATGATAGTCGCATCATATGGGAGAACTTGAAGAGGGTTCTTCTCTGACAAGTCTGGTCAAAGTCGTTAGCGTTTGACCTCTGTATAGGTTCAACAAATCCCATACTGCTCACGAGTTCCACTGGGACGCGGCCTGCCCTCGCAGCGGTCACGATCCTATCAGCGCGTGTGTCCTCTCGTATTTCATCCACGGGTCTCGTGTGCCGAGTCGCAGCAAGGGTCAAAAACGCGTTAACGTCCGAGAACTAGATAAAGACATTGAGTAGGTGAAGACTTGGAGATACATGGTTCTCACATCAAACAACCCCACATAAGGGGTCGAAGAGCTAGTTGCAGGAGTTGTATCTGAAGCTTTGACGGCCAGGCATAACATATCTTCCGACAAGAGGATCTTGTGGATATTGGTATAAGAGTGAGGAAATATCGTCTGGGTAAAGATGTTGCTCGCACATCACAAGCATCCTCGACGCTCATTCCAGCGTCGACTGACACAATTCTAGAATCAATCAAATCTTGAGAACGATGGTGAGACTGAATTGGATCGAGTTGTAGAATGCGCTTACCCCGTGCGTAGACTGCTCCCCATGCTTTAACCCAAGCGGCTGAATCCTCGTTGGAGACGTTGGTATTTACAGAGTTCGCGTCGACCCAACTTGCCGTGAAAGACTGCGAGAGCCTCTTCGATTGCATTATTGGATCTAGAATTCAAGGTAGAAACCTATCTGGAATGAGATCAAACAGCGAAATTGAATTGAACAAGGAAGACCACAACTGGTCACTCGCTTACGTCATATCCACTGGCAGTGAACCACTTTGAATTTTCACTACAACAACGTTCAGGCTCTAGATCTGGGGCATATATAGCTATGCATGAATATTACGCCCTTATGCACCGTACTAACGCCCAGGCTTCTCTTTGATTGGGAAAACAAAGAATGGGCGGGATAGAGTGGAGCCGCAATGAGTCCCAGACCGACCTGAGGAATGAACTCAGCCTGAAGCATGATAATGAGTTCGGAAAACCCTTGAGTTGAAATGGCCCAGAGCACTGGAAGTGCTCATATAATAAGCAGAATTGTGTTAAACGTTGAAAACAATTAACAGACATTGATGTGACAATGTCATCCGCTCCAACACTCCCGCTCGATGTTCCTCCGTACCAGCTGCAACAACTAGCCTCAGATTTGGTTAGCGGACTCAGTATGCATTCATGACCCACTTAATACGCGTCTCATTGATGTTCAAAAGCTTCCCCGGCTCCCGGTCGACCCGCTGAACCCGTTCAAGTTCGATGTGCTCAAGCGCTAGGTTCTCACCGCGCCTCTTCAATTCAGCCGCAACTTGTTGACTTCTCTACCACAGGTTCTGAAATATATGTGGGCTGTTCCAACGGCGAACTACTACGTCTCGCTCTGCAAGTGGACGACCCAAATAAAGTGAACAAGATTCAATGCTCTCTACCTTCGTCTCTCAATATTCAACGGCTGTGTTAGCTTGAATCATATGGCGTTTTGTCGCGACAATCCCTTCCAAACGACAAATCTGTTGACGAAATTGTTCTCATTCCATGTCTTTATCGAGTCCTCGTTCTCTCCGGTCCGTCCTTCATCCTTCACTCTCACTTTTCTCTAAATCCTCCACTGGCAGATCGTCAAGTCCATTTCTTCACTCTCCCATCACTCGATGTCGTTCCGTACACGGTCATGAAACCTATTAGGAACGTCGTCACTCTCGCCGTTGATCACCAACACTTATCACGTTCGCCTCCTTTGACATCCGGTCCATCCATACCGTCTGAAGCCGTGGAGTTTTGCATCATCAAACGAAGCAGTATCGTCCTGTATGCATTGCACGACCGCCTCACCTTCAGAAAGGTCTCTCTGATTTGACCCAGATATTCAAGTGTTTGAATCATTCTGACCTATTATGCAGGAAATCCCGCTCCCTCAAGGAGCGACGCTGGCTCGGAGGTCGGGAAAGTCACTCTGCATCGCGGACAAAGAACTTTACTATATGGTTGATCTTGAGGGTGCTCAGCTTTTTCCCCTACTTCCTTTGTCTCAAGCGGAGGATCCATCGGGGTACACCGGGAAACCGTCCATCACCGTTATCGGAGCGAACGAATTCCTCATACTGTCATGGCTTGGCGCCAGCACGATGGGCTTGTTCGTGACCGGAGAGGGTGATCCTGTTCGTGGCACTATCCAGTGGCCAAGTTACCCAAAATCAATATGTGCGTCTATATCCCGTCATGACGTAACTCATCTGACCCACACACCTGACCGTAGCACTTGACTACCCCTTCGTCACCTCACTTTTGTCAAACGATACCATCGAGATCCACGATATTGAAACCCAATCCATTGTACAGGTCATTGGGGCCCCAGCCTCATTGGCGACCTCACCGCGGTCTTCCCCGACCAAGGTCTCGCCTCAACCTCAACGTTTGGCGTTAGTTTCAAGCTTGGGCGGATACCTCGTCCCTTCTACACAGCGGTCGGAGAAGATGAAGATGACACCTGTTCGCTTACTACGAAGTTGAAGTTGATATATCCGTATGTGTCACAGAATTGACTAACACCGCGTGTCTTGGTTCCCGGCATTAAGGTGATCACATCGCCACGTCGGGGCTCAGTGGGCGTTTCTTCTGGCGCCACATTTCAGGGTTTGATTTCAGTGTGTAACACATGGCTTTTGAGTGCGTTATTTTCCATATGCAAGGTTGGTGAAAGCTCCGCTACGGAGGCGCAACCCGAAATCAATCCGCAATTCTGAAGCGCTATCACGAAAAAACTGGATCTACGTCAGAGCCTCGGAGGGCATGGATCAATTCTGCAACGCAAAGATGAATTTTTGGATTCGCTTACCCCCCCTCGGCAGTGACAGCATGCACTCCCATGTCGCACTTTTGTGGCCGTTTTTTGTTTCCATCAGGGTCCTATTCGATATGTGTGTTAAAAGACGGAGCAACTTTTAGATACAAGCCGAATTCTTAAGATCATGTCCCAACACTCCTCCTTCCATGTTTGGCTCCCCTGTGCAGTTGCATCTCTCGGAATTATTTGGGTTTCTCTCGCTCAAAAGCGTATTGAAGCACGCCGTCTTCCACCAGGACCGACTCGTTGGCCTGTCATCGGGAATGCGCTTGTCTTTCCGAATCAACACGCGTGGCTGACATATGACGATTGGTTTAAAACATATGGTGTGTGTTGAACGCAACGCCTTTTCCGTGTATGGATCTAGCAAATATTGATTTTTTTGTGCTAGGCGACCTCGTTTATTTGAATGTTCTCGGTCAAGACATCATTCTCCTCGGATCAATGAAGCACATAACAGAAATCTTGGAGAAACGGTCTGGGATATATTCAGATCGAGCTTATCTTCCGGTCATGAACGAGATGTGATTACCCCCCCTCGCCGACCTCAACCAATGTTTGTGAAACTTGTTCTTATGGTTCATCAGGTTGAGATGGGATTTCAACGTTGGTTTCATGCCATACGGGCAGCGATGGAGGAGCCATCGCAAATTACTCCACCAATACTTCCACCCAAACGCAGTCTCTCGATACCGTCCCATCCACATTCAAGAGACTCAGAAGTTCCTTGTCCGCCTGTTGGAATCGCCGGAAGATTTTCAAACTCACGTTCGCCAGTAAGTCGACCCTGCCAATCACCTCTCTCCCTCTCCCTCCTAAAGGCATGCCCTGAAACATTGGTGGCCAGTTTGTTTGCTGCAAATATCATGAAAATAGCTTACGATATAGATATATCCGGAGTGGAGGATTCGTATGTATTGACTGCCGAGGAGTGCTTGAAAAGCCTGGCGATCGCCAGCGTGCCAGGTGTGTTTCTCATGGACAAGATATCGTGGTTGAGGAGGATACCTCCGTGGCTTCCGGGAGCTGGGTTCTATAGAAAGGCGGCGCGGTGGGCTAAGCTCAATAGGGAGTTAATCATGAATCCGTTTGAGGCGGTGAAGAAAGCTATGGTGAGTTGGAGTGTCAAAGTGTGTGGGTTTTGATACTGACGGGCCTGGAGACCAATGGGACTGCTGGACCTTCTGTGGCAAGAGATATGATTCAGAAACTCCCAAGAGGTGAATCGAGGGCAGAGGCCGAAGAAACGGCGATGAACAGTGTTGGTATTGCGTATGCGGGTGCGGTTTTTCCTTCTGTTAAGTCTTTCGACGCCAAGTTGAATATCGGGATCGTCTGTAGGTGGAGCGGATACTACAATTTCGACTGTATTGACTTTCTTTATGGCGATGGCTATGAACCCAGAGGCACAGGCAAAGGCGCAAGAGGAACTTGACACTGTCGTTGGATCGCATCGATTACCGACACATGACGATCATCCTTTCCTCCCTTATCTCCAGGCAGTCATTTTGGAGGCGCTGAGATGGCAGAACGTGGCTCCAGTGGGTTCGTTTATTCATCCTTACCTGCTCCTCCCCCCCCTTGTATTGAGGTCTTCGTTTTTGGTGGATAACAGCTTTACCCCACATCAATACCGAGGACGATGAATATGAGGGGTACCTGATCCGAAAGGGCACAATGGTTGTGGGTTGTACTTGGTGCGCCAACGATCAACCTTCATCTATCCCCTTTCTAACACGGACACCGTGACTAGGACAATACTTCACGATCCTGCGATATATCCCAACCCACATCAATTCAACCCGGATAGGTTCTTGAAGGACGGCAAGATCAATCCTGACGTTCTTGACCCACGAGTGGTGGCTTTTGGTTTTGGAAGGCGGTGCGTTCTCGT
>CEMH01204435.1:0-11393 GCA_001179725.1 Macrocystidia cucumis | reverse complement strand
CAGAACGTCCTACGAAGGAACGAGATCAGACCAGATCTTCATACATTCCTCGTCCAAGGATCTGACCCGGCGTATCTCGTACACCTTCCTTCGTTCCATCAAGCTGCTGGAAGGTCCCAGTTCATTTTTCGAGCTGATGTTCGTGAAGACTCTGCTAGGGGAGGGCACCATTGTCCGCTGGACCCTACGGCCCAGGTTTTCCTCACCAACACCGAACCGTTATTGCTCAACGACATTGTCGATGGGTCGTCGTTCAAGGCAACATTGAAGTACACGTCTGGGTTCGTATCCCCCACGCATCGCGGTTTCATCACTAACAGTGTACACAGAAATGAAGAATCCACCGCTTCCGTTAATGTGGTCAACGTTATGGTCATCAAGAGGCGATCGCTTGATACCGAAGATTTCAGCTCTGAATACCCTGTCAAGATGCCCTTCTATCTTTACGGAGACTCTCAGCAAGCTCACATCGACCATATGCTGCTCCTTGCACCTAATATCCAACTGAGCGCGGCTGGGGTTGACGCCCTCGACTTCGACCCTCCCATCTCCAACTTAGATATCTCAAAGGGAGTGGTTGCTATTGCTGAAAACATTCACGAAGCTTCGATGCAACCGTTCCCTGGTATGAAGACCTTGGGTGCCGATTCTACATTTTTCTTCGTTTCTGGGGGCAAACTCCAAGTTACCATTTACAAGGACCCATTCCCAACTTCTACTTCAGACCCAGTCAGTCTGGGTTCTGTGACGGAGGTACTTGGCAAGGGAGTTTTGCGTTTGGGAGGGAACGTTTATGTGGACAGCGATAGATTGAATGGGAATGGTGTTGGGATTGCGGGCGATGAGAAACGAGAGACGGATGCTGGACCGCCGTTGTTGCTCCATAGATCTGGAAGGATGAAGCACAACACAAAGAAGGAATGGGTCAAGAATGCGGGCAAGTTTCATTCTCAGATTGGGACGCCCCCTTGAGGCACGAGGGAGGGGTAAAACGGGGACCACGACGATACCGATAAACAGTGAATGCTCTGTGTCTAAAGAGGGATCCATGGAATTGGATGTTGTTGAAATTTCTTCGTCGACTTTGACAGTTTTGGAATGTACTGATGATTTGTTTTGGATTGGGTGACTTTTGTTGTGAGTGTGCGTTTCAACAAGCAAGTTTAATTCCGCAAGTCTTGGAAATCACTTACATTGAAAGCGCATCAATCGCGACTTTTGGCGTATATATAACGAATTATCTATATGCAAAGCTTGAAGCTAAAACCTAACTGGCGAGGCGCGAGTCTCGGGACGTCGCGTCAATTCACGTGGCCGAAGGGCAGTGGCCACGTGACTTGAGCAGGACGTGTCGCGGATGACGGTCGCTCCTAAAGGCGGCATCTTTAACTTGTTACCTTCCATTCCTTCCTCTGCCTTTATTATGCCACCTTTGCCACCGACCTTAGACGAGGAGGCCCAGTCTCTCTTGGATGCAGCCCAACGTCGACTGGTGGATCTGAATGACTTTCAAATTCCACGACTCAACTCATGTGCAGGCCCTTTGGCGGCACAACAAGAGCTCGCTGCAGAACTTCGGGAAGATATCGATGCTTTTGCTCGCCAAATTCAGGTGTGCAGCCTTCTTTGGGTTTATTTTTGTTGAAAGTTCTCAGAACTTCCACGCAAGGCTTTAGACCTTCTCGTGGATGAACAGAAAGGTGAAAGGAACCGGCGGGAACTGAGAGCCATGGTACACAGCTTACAGGAGAACCTTGTTAAGTGAGTTGCCTGCAGCAACTGCAGCGGTGCTCGACTTTGTGGCTAATGTACCAAATTTGCCTAGGACACGACAAAACTGTCGTGCGGCGTTGCTCGCCTCGAAACGTGCTATCGATTCACAAAGCAAGTCGAGACGAGACGAGTTGTTCTCATCCTCTGTAGTGTCGGAGAAAGCTACTTTGAACGAGAAATCAACGTCAGTTTTCTTCGTATCCACAATGCCGAACTTGTGTACTGAATCAGATATTAGAGAGGACGTTTTGATGAAAGCTAACGAGGATGTGACGGCTTCCTTGCGGCGGACAATCGGTTTAATGCAAGGGGAGCTAGAACGGTCTGTTTTGACGACTCAGATGTTAGGTATGTGAACCACTCCTGCCTCTAAGTTTAAAAATCCGTTACTCATTCAAGACCAGACGCCTCCACCGCCACCCTTCGCTCGACGTCCTTGACTCACGACACTCTGACCAGTGTTATGGGAACATCAAAACAACTCATCACCGCTCTCGAGAAGTCTGATTGGCTTGACAGAATCGTCATCATCTCCGCATTCGTTTTCTTCCTTCTCGTCGTCCTCTTCATTCTCAAACAACGTATCATCGACCGTGGCATCCGTCTGGCATTTTGGTGGACGCGGTTCATTCCTGACTTTTCTGGGGACGAAGCGATGTTGCAGATGGAGAAGGGTATTTACACCACTTCAGAAACGTTGCTCGCTACAACAACAGCCATCGTGACCGCTACTGCCTCGACTGTTTCGCAACTCATCTCGTCGACAACCATATCAAACCCCGAGTCTACTTTGACTTCCGCCCTTGATATCGACACACCGACCGAAGGCCCGTTGCCCACCCTTTCAGCGATTTTGGAATCTATCATCACAGACTCTGAACCACCAGATCTTCTTGAAGAGGGTGTTTTGGTTGAGCCAGAAGAGGAGGTTGAAAGAGAACTGCCCTCGGCTACTTCAGCGGAACCGGTTGACGTAGTATCCACTCGGACTCCTGAGCAAGAGTTTCCAGCTCATGTTGAACTGTAATCACATCATTTTCGGAGACTATGTCTACTTTATGCGATAGGAATATTTTTTTTCTAGGTACAAAAGGAAGCGCAAATGTAGTTGGATACTTGCTGGTGAGGTACAATGCATGAGTGGTATTTCCTTGAGAAAAGTCAGTTTGTTGAAGAGAAGGAAAGCCACCAAAAAAGGGAAAGTTTTTTTTTTCATTCTAGCGCTGATGCTGTTGCTGTTTCTGCTGCTTCCAAAGCCTTCTCAAATATGCGCAACAGCGTCGCCGTGTCCTCCATCCCCACACTCACGCGTACCAGCCCCTGCTCCACCCCAAACTCAGCGGCCCAATCCAGTTCCGCATAATGCGCCAAAATGGTGAAAGGACAAGCCAACGTGAAATTGGTCCCCAAGCTAGGTCCCTTGAAACAACCCAACCCATCGAAAAACGCTCTCGAAGCTTCCATTGAAGTGAACGTCAACGAAAACAACCCTCCGAATCCTCCACTTTCTTTGATCCGACAGATGTCGTAGTTTTCCCGCGTTATGAATTTCGGATAGAAGACTTCTTTGATCGCTGGGGAGTACGAGGTGTTCGTGGCGGTGGTAGAGTTCGCCGCCGCCACCACCACCGAACGGGAACGGAGAAAATCGCAAATGGATTCGGCGTTGCGGTCAATGACTTTGATGCGTCTTTGGAAGTCTCGCGAGTTGCGTTCCATAAAGATGGCGTCTTCTCCGAAGTACGTGTCTTCATACGTTTGTTCTAGGTGTACTTTCAGCCTTGTGTAATGTGTTCCAGAGGGGTTGAGGACAAGGCTAGAGTGGGTGGGTAGAACGAGCATCGTTAGTCAAGGGTGGAAGAGCACGGGGCGGCATTTGAAGACTTACTTTCCACCCATGACGTTGGATCCCCCACTGAACACCTTTGACAGGCTACTGACCACGATATCGGCGTACGGTAAAACCTCGACGTTTACAAAGTTCCCGATGGTTTCGTCAATAACGAGCAAGAAATCATACTTGTCCGCCAAAGCCCGAAGTCGCGGTAGATTTGCAGACCGGAGAAGTGGGTTCGAGGGAAACTCTGTGAACAAGGCTAATATCGGGGGCTTCTTGGGGTCTTGCGCACGTAGTTGTTCCAGCAACTCTGCTAAGGCGTCGATATCTGAGTCAACCCCGAGGCCAAAAAAGTGACAACCAGGTCCCCATTTCTGCAAAATCTTGAGAGTATCCGTGTACGGAAACCTTTGTACAATCTCGCGTCAATAAAAAAAGAAGTTGAACTACTAACAAAAAGAAACACATCACATACCCAAAACACACACTCTTCGCAGGGGGTAAAACCGACAGCGCAAGCTGATGTGCATTCCAAATGGCTGACATCCCAGTTGGGTAAAGATACACATCATCCTCCGTAACAGTTGGAATCCCTCGAGAGCTCGGCCCTACTGCGAAATCTTCATCCCCTGCACAAGGTCCGCCAGCACAATCCGACATGTCGTCGCGGACTAAAACTCCCGAGATCCTCCGCCGAAGGGCGTGTTTAGCGATTGATGCAGCACCCCGCGGAAGGTTGCGGCCATAGTGCTCTTCCAAGTACAAAGCATGCTCGTCCTCTAAACAATCCCCCCAGTCCGAGGATATGGTGTTGCAGGGAGGGGCAGCCGTTTTGGAAATGGATTTCTTGGAGTAGTGTTTGTTCTGTTTCTTTGACGGGAAACGACCGCCAAGAGGGGAGGTTGGAGATAGTTGAGGAGGGGCGGAATCATCTGGAAGCATGGAAAGGCAGTAATCCGCTAAGCGACTTGAGATGCCCAATCCTGTGTGTTGCCAAAATTCTTTAGCCACCGGAAGAGTGTCAGCTGGAAAAAGGACGATGTGTAGGTTGGCGGTATTGAGGTTTGCCTGCTGGTGCTTCTGGTCTTCACCGATGTGGAACTTGTCTTCTGGGCTGATGAGGAGGTGGACGACGCGAGGTTCGACGATATTCCTCGTAACATTGCCGTTGATAGTAGCTAAAAATGCAGATCGAGTCTGGATGAACGAACGGCAGTGATCCGCTATCTTCTGGGTGGGAAAGAGCATGCATCGTTCTTTCCCCAAAGCGTATTTGAGCTCGCAATATCGCGCAAGCTGTTTGAACGTGATGGGTATACAATCTCAACTCGTGAGTGTTTTTCTGTTACAGCAACGCTTACGACAACGCACCTTTTGAATGCTGAGATGAATGAAAAATCGTGGGTATCCAGAAACCATGCTGTCCACAACACGCTTCTCGCCTTCCTCATACCCGACATTGTCTCGCCACCTGGGCAAGGATACTGAGATGGCATGGGGTGTGAATGGAGGCACTGACAAGCCAACAGCTACTTCATCGTCGTGAGCCGTCTTTATCGTCGTCATTGTCGAGGTCATGAAAGGGTAAAATGAGATGGGGTCGAAACAGAAATTGAAAAGTGGAGAGAATGCATTGGTATTTTATAACGACAAAGCCGATCATAATGATCGGCTTGTCGGCCGTTTTTGTGACTCACTCTCGGCCGTGCCAATTCACCTTTCCTAACAGACGTGGATATTTAAAGTACATACAGCTTATGGTCGTGTACAAAAGGCGAAATAGCTTGACAGTTACAAAAACAACAAAATTCTCCTCATCTTGCTCTTGATCATGATAACCCTACCGAAGAACAGTGTCAGGGCCACCACCACTGCCGGACATCGGAGCGGTAGCTGTGCGTATGCTGGAGTTTCGTCGTATACTCGTCCGGCTGCTGGATCTCGACAGTTGCTCCCGTTCAGACTTTGAAGAGTGCGACGATGCGGACGATGCTCGTCGGTGGCGTTGCATACGCGTTGGGTCTATATCGGGAATATGCGCGAGCCTAGCAAACAAAGATAGAACTGGGAAGAATCAGAACTCAAGGGTAAGAAAGATGTGTGGGATTGCGCACTATCCACGATGGAAACTATTCCAGAAAGATTGCCTGAATAGGAGAGTAGGGGAGAGGAAGAATCTGAATTTTCTTTCGTCACGAAAAGTCGGTGGGCGTTGGCTGTGGGGGTCACAGTAGTCAGCTCCGTCGGTGACGCGCCAGTTACACTTCTCTTACTAGCCAAAAGTTTCTCCATCGTGTATGAGAGGACATTGGAAGGCGTTACCGAGTAAACTGCACAAAATGACTTGAGGTTGGAGCACTTTGTGTCATCAAAGGAACAGATGACGTACCCGGAAATTTGTCCACTCCATCGGTGACCCCATCGGAGTCCTACTTAGGGACTCAACGACAATTGCTGAATGGGTTGCAAGAAACGCCGTACCTTGATGCGCGAGATAAACTGGTGTAAAGGTGTGGAAAGGATTTGGTTACTTTGCGAAGGGACAACAATCTACGTGATGGTGAGTCCATAGCATCTTGTCAGAAGAAACTAGTCACAGACCTTGCCGATGTCGGTTACACTAACGGCACTTAAGAGATTCCCGCTCTCGTCATCAAGAACGGCCACACTGCTGACACCTTCTTCGCTCATCAGTGTCATCGCGTCCAGGACTGTGGACGTTGACATCGACGCAACAACGGCGGAGTGAAGATTAAGACAAGGGAGCCCAAGAGTGTGTAAGGGGTTGGACAAGTACTGTTCCAAAGAGGGTGTGCTCTTTGCGTACGAGAAAAACCAGTCCAATAGTCGTCGATCAGATACCATACCAAGATAGTCCTCTGATACTGACAAGGATTGAATCAATGCTGTCATAAGAGGGTCAAAAACGCCGTGAACGCCCATGAACCGACCAACCGACCTCTGTGGGCGCCACGCCCAAAAACTTCCAGGAGGGAAATGATAGTCGCATCATATGGGAGAACTTGAAGAGGGTTCTTCTCTGACAAGTCTGGTCAAAGTCGTTAGCGTTTGACCTCTGTATAGGTTCAACAAATCCCATACTGCTCACGAGTTCCACTGGGACGCGGCCTGCCCTCGCAGCGGTCACGATCCTATCAGCGCGTGTGTCCTCTCGTATTTCATCCACGGGTCTCGTGTGCCGAGTCGCAGCAAGGGTCAAAAACGCGTTAACGTCCGAGAACTAGATAAAGACATTGAGTAGGTGAAGACTTGGAGATACATGGTTCTCACATCAAACAACCCCACATAAGGGGTCGAAGAGCTAGTTGCAGGAGTTGTATCTGAAGCTTTGACGGCCAGGCATAACATATCTTCCGACAAGAGGATCTTGTGGATATTGGTATAAGAGTGAGGAAATATCGTCTGGGTAAAGATGTTGCTCGCACATCACAAGCATCCTCGACGCTCATTCCAGCGTCGACTGACACAATTCTAGAATCAATCAAATCTTGAGAACGATGGTGAGACTGAATTGGATCGAGTTGTAGAATGCGCTTACCCCGTGCGTAGACTGCTCCCCATGCTTTAACCCAAGCGGCTGAATCCTCGTTGGAGACGTTGGTATTTACAGAGTTCGCGTCGACCCAACTTGCCGTGAAAGACTGCGAGAGCCTCTTCGATTGCATTATTGGATCTAGAATTCAAGGTAGAAACCTATCTGGAATGAGATCAAACAGCGAAATTGAACTGAACAAGGAAGCTTAAGACCACAATGGCACTCGCTTACGTCATATCCACTGCCAGTGAACCACTTTGAATTTTTCACCACAACAACGTCCAGACTTTATATTTAGGGCATAGTTGGGCATAGCTCTGCATGAGTGTTACGCCGTTATGCACCGTGCAGGTACTACCGCCGAGGCGTCTCTTTGATTGGGAAAACAAAGAATGAGCGGGATAGAGTGGAGCCGCAATGAGTCCCGGACTGACCTTCCGAACTCAGTCTGAAGCATGATAATAAGTTCGGAAAACCCTCGAATAAGTTGAGATGGCCCAGAGCACTGGAAATGCCCATATAATAAGTAAAATTGTGTTAAACGTTGAAAACAATCAACAGACCTTGATGTGACAATGTCATCTGCTCCAACACTCCCGCTCGATGTTCCTCCGTACCAGCTGCAACAACTAGCCTCAGATTTGGTTAGCGGACTCAGTATGCATTCATGACCCACTTAATACGCGTCTCATTGATGTTCAAAAGCTTCCCCGGCTCCCGGTCGACCCGCTGAACCCGTTCAAGTTCGATGTGCTCAAGCGCTAGGTTCTCACCGCGCCTCTTCAATTCAGCCGCAACTTGTTGACTTCTCTACCACAGGTTCTGAAATATATGTGGGCTGTTCCAACGGCGAACTACTACGTCTCGCTCTGCAAGTGGACGACCCAAATAAAGTGAACAAGATTCAATGCTCTCTACCTTCGTCTCTCAATATTCAACGGCTGTGTTAGCTTGAATCATATGGCGTTTTGTCGCGACAATCCCTTCCAAACGACAAATCTGTTGACGAAATTGTTCTCATTCCATGTCTTTATCGAGTCCTCGTTCTCTCCGGTCCGTCCTTCATCCTTCACTCTCACTTTTCTCTAAATCCTCCACTGGCAGATCGTCAAGTCCATTTCTTCACTCTCCCATCACTCGATGTCGTTCCGTACACGGTCATGAAACCTATTAGGAACGTCGTCACTCTCGCCGTTGATCACCAACACTTATCACGTTCGCCTCCTTTGACATCCGGTCCATCCATACCGTCTGAAGCCGTGGAGTTTTGCATCATCAAACGAAGCAGTATCGTCCTGTATGCATTGCACGACCGCCTCACCTTCAGAAAGGTCTCTCTGATTTGACCCAGATATTCAAGTGTTTGAATCATTCTGACCTATTATGCAGGAAATCCCGCTCCCTCAAGGAGCGACGCTGGCTCGGAGGTCGGGAAAGTCACTCTGCATCGCGGACAAAGAACTTTACTATATGGTTGATCTTGAGGGTGCTCAGCTTTTTCCCCTACTTCCTTTGTCTCAAGCGGAGGATCCATCGGGGTACACCGGGAAACCGTCCATCACCGTTATCGGAGCGAACGAATTCCTCATACTGTCATGGCTTGGCGCCAGCACGATGGGCTTGTTCGTGACCGGAGAGGGTGATCCTGTTCGTGGCACTATCCAGTGGCCAAGTTACCCAAAATCAATATGTGCGTCTATATCCCGTCATGACGTAACTCATCTGACCCACACACCTGACCGTAGCACTTGACTACCCCTTCGTCACCTCACTTTTGTCAAACGATACCATCGAGATCCACGATATTGAAACCCAATCCATTGTACAGGTCATTGGGGCCCCAGCCTCATTGGCGACCTCACCGCGGTCTTCCCCGACCAAGGTCTCGCCTCAACCTCAACGTTTGGCGTTAGTTTCAAGCTTGGGCGGATACCTCGTCCCTTCTACACAGCGGTCGGAGAAGATGAAGATGACACCTGTTCGCTTACTACGAAGTTGAAGTTGATATATCCGTATGTGTCACAGAATTGACTAACACCGCGTGTCTTGGTTCCCGGCATTAAGGTGATCACATCGCCACGTCGGGGCTCAGTGGGCGTTTCTTCTGGCGCCACATTTCAGGGTTTGATTTCAGTGTGTAACACATGGCTTTTGAGTGCGTTATTTTCCATATGCAAGGTTGGTGAAAGCTCCGCTACGGAGGCGCAACCCGAAATCAATCCGCAATTCTGAAGCGCTATCACGAAAAAACTGGATCTACGTCAGAGCCTCGGAGGGCATGGATCAATTCTGCAACGCAAAGATGAATTTTTGGATTCGCTTACCCCCCCTCGGCAGTGACAGCATGCACTCCCATGTCGCACTTTTGTGGCCGTTTTTTGTTTCCATCAGGGTCCTATTCGATATGTGTGTTAAAAGACGGAGCAACTTTTAGATACAAGCCGAATTCTTAAGATCATGTCCCAACACTCCTCCTTCCATGTTTGGCTCCCCTGTGCAGTTGCATCTCTCGGAATTATTTGGGTTTCTCTCGCTCAAAAGCGTATTGAAGCACGCCGTCTTCCACCAGGACCGACTCGTTGGCCTGTCATCGGGAATGCGCTTGTCTTTCCGAATCAACACGCGTGGCTGACATATGACGATTGGTTTAAAACATATGGTGTGTGTTGAACGCAACGCCTTTTCCGTGTATGGATCTAGCAAATATTGATTTTTTTGTGCTAGGCGACCTCGTTTATTTGAATGTTCTCGGTCAAGACATCATTCTCCTCGGATCAATGAAGCACATAACAGAAATCTTGGAGAAACGGTCTGGGATATATTCAGATCGAGCTTATCTTCCGGTCATGAACGAGATGTGATTACCCCCCCTCGCCGACCTCAACCAATGTTTGTGAAACTTGTTCTTATGGTTCATCAGGTTGAGATGGGATTTCAACGTTGGTTTCATGCCATACGGGCAGCGATGGAGGAGCCATCGCAAATTACTCCACCAATACTTCCACCCAAACGCAGTCTCTCGATACCGTCCCATCCACATTCAAGAGACTCAGAAGTTCCTTGTCCGCCTGTTGGAATCGCCGGAAGATTTTCAAACTCACGTTCGCCAGTAAGTCGACCCTGCCAATCACCTCTCTCCCTCTCCCTCCTAAAGGCATGCCCTGAAACATTGGTGGCCAGTTTGTTTGCTGCAAATATCATGAAAATAGCTTACGATATAGATATATCCGGAGTGGAGGATTCGTATGTATTGACTGCCGAGGAGTGCTTGAAAAGCCTGGCGATCGCCAGCGTGCCAGGTGTGTTTCTCATGGACAAGATATCGTGGTTGAGGAGGATACCTCCGTGGCTTCCGGGAGCTGGGTTCTATAGAAAGGCGGCGCGGTGGGCTAAGCTCAATAGGGAGTTAATCATGAATCCGTTTGAGGCGGTGAAGAAAGCTATGGTGAGTTGGAGTGTCAAAGTGTGTGGGTTTTGATACTGACGGGCCTGGAGACCAATGGGACTGCTGGACCTTCTGTGGCAAGAGATATGATTCAGAAACTCCCAAGAGGTGAATCGAGGGCAGAGGCCGAAGAAACGGCGATGAACAGTGTTGGTATTGCGTATGCGGGTGCGGTTTTTCCTTCTGTTAAGTCTTTCGACGCCAAGTTGAATATCGGGATCGTCTGTAGGTGGAGCGGATACTACAATTTCGACTGTATTGACTTTCTTTATGGCGATGGCTATGAACCCAGAGGCACAGGCAAAGGCGCAAGAGGAACTTGACACTGTCGTTGGATCGCATCGATTACCGACACATGACGATCATCCTTTCCTCCCTTATCTCCAGGCAGTCATTTTGGAGGCGCTGAGATGGCAGAACGTGGCTCCAGTGGGTTCGTTTATTCATCCTTACCTGCTCCTCCCCCCCCTTGTATTGAGGTCTTCGTTTTTGGTGGATAACAGCTTTACCCCACATCAATACCGAGGACGATGAATATGAGGGGTACCTGATCCGAAAGGGCACAATGGTTGTGGGTTGTACTTGGTGCGCCAACGATCAACCTTCATCTATCCCCTTTCTAACACGGACACCGTGACTAGGACAATACTTCACGATCCTGCGATATATCCCAACCCACATCAATTCAACCCGGATAGGTTCTTGAAGGACGGCAAGATCAATCCTGACGTTCTTGACCCACGAGTGGTGGCTTTTGGTTTTGGAAGGCGGTGCGTTCTCGT
>CEMH01204434.1:62220-79191 GCA_001179725.1 Macrocystidia cucumis | reverse complement strand
GGATGGTGGGATCTCGAGTAGTGAAAACGTAACATCAAAAGCTTTCTCAGCTTCCCGAGCTAACGCCTCTCCTCCAACTGAATTCACCATGCCGTCGATCAGTGCACTGATGACGATGTGGAATGAATCCATCAGAGACACTTTGGTCTCCACCCAAATCGTCTCCCATTCATCCGGAACCCTCTGAGTAGAAGTGGAGGAGGAAGAGGCGTTGTACAACACCCCCAGCCCGCCGTAGGTTTGAGCGAGAGAAACAAGACGCTGGTCGTATGTCTGAGCGAGCGCCACGACAAATTGCTTATCATGCGCGAACTCTCTCACGAAAGAAGGTGGAGAAACGCGTAGGAAGGAGAGGATGCAATGTGCCGCCTTCCTGACGGTGTATAACCCCGAAGATGACTGAGGTTGTTTCAAGAGGGCGGTAAAAGCTGGGATTATTTCTGATTTGACGTTGCCAACCAACGATTGGTTGTTTTGAGCTGCGGTTTCGAAGATGGATGAGAGTTTGGAACGATGGGTTGAGCCGTAGGCGATGGAGAGATCGAGGAGAGTTTGGGGATCAAGAGTGGGGGATGTCGTGGCGCTGGCTGCGAGACTAGCCAGTCTTATAGCAGAGTTCCGAATGGATTTCTCATCCGTTGATACTGTGTTGAAGTCGGCGGGAGGATATATGAGGGCGTTGAGTACTTGTTGAGCTGCATCTTGGGCGAAGGAAGATATGAATGTGGAGAATGACTTGGGATCTGGGCCGGTGTTTGCTAGTGCCAAAGCTATTTTCTTATTCAGAGCTGCGAGTTCAGATGAAGGCAAGTTTTTGCGTGCCTGCAAAGATGGATATGCAGGCAAAGTTTTGACAGTCATGATGAGGATGGCTTGAGGTCAATCCTCTGCACGGCCCGGACTCAGGGTTTCTGCTCTGCGTGAGAGTATCAGATAGGAGTGTTCAGAGCCACCATACAGGACAGGTAAATGCATTATAAGTAGCCTACTCTTAATGTACAGATCTCTCATGGAGGGGTATATACTATATACAAACTTCTTCAATTCCTTTTCACTCCCTTCTCTCAATTAAGCACTTGAACGGGAGCGGATAACTGTGACAAAATCTCATCATCAACACAGTCGACACAGTGGGAAAGATCGCTTACCTCAACAAACCAGGGGTATATTCGACAGAAGGCGTGATTTCGTTTCCCTCAGAGTCCTTCGCCTTTCGAATCTCATACGAGGCAAGCACAGACGCCACCGCAATCCACAACGACGACAACGCCATCTTCCGACCTGGACACGACCGACGTGCAAACCCGAAAGCCATGTCTGGCTCTTTAACCTCAGGATCAAGCTTGCCATCAGCCTTGAGAAACCTCTCCGGTTTAAACGCCATCGGATCTGGATACGTCGCAGGATCGTGTAACATCGCCCTAAGAATGCATGAGCCAAAATTGCGTTGAGCGCTGCTGGCATGGAATTGCACATACCATGAGTTGAAATAAACGACAGATCCCGCAGGAAGGAGATATCCATGGTAGACGTCGTCCTCCGTCAGACGATGTGGAAACGCTGTGATCCAACAACATGAGTATCATTGCGTACCAATAAAAGGCAAGGAAAGTAAAGACATACCAAGGGGTACCACCGGGTTCCACCTCAGCACTTCCTTGATCAGCGCAGACAAATAAGGCAGAGAAGTTTCGTCGGTGTATTCAGGTTGTCTCCCTTGCAGCACGGCATCTAATTCCGCCTTTGCTTTCGCTTGTACTTCCGGATGAAGAGTCATCGCGAGGAAAAAAGAACCCAAGAATGAGACGACCTAAAGATCAGATGAGTAATTGGAGCAAACTCGGTGCCTCAAGAATGGAACTCACTGCTGCAGAGCCGTTGGCGAATATAGCCGAACCAGTTTGTCGAATCACATCATCACTAACCGGTTGTTCAGCAGTCAAAAGGGATTGCGTTATTGAAGGAGCTGCCGTCCCATCAGCCTGGATAGCGCGAACGGGCATACAGGTTAGAACTTCGACCTTTAATCGTCTACAACAAGTGAACAACGCACCATTGCTTGCTTGACAACGCTGAATGGGACTGTCCCAGCTACATTAACCGCTCCTTGCCATTGCCTCGCGTCTTTTTGGAAACGCCCAATAAATGGAAGCCAGGAGGGTAAGTATCGCACTTGATTGAAACTCATCAATAAGGAAAAACACGTCGTCCCAGATGTTGCCACTCACAAATGGGCAGGTAATCAACGGCATATGCACCATGCAATCCACCAAGTCTCAGCCCTTCTATCGCTGTCTCTGCCGCATCTATGAAGGGGTCCGGGGTTCCAGAAGGTTGCACTTGAAGCCCAAAGGCAGCTTCAGCAGATATACCGCTTGCCCAACTACATGACACATATGAGAGTAACACCCTTACGAGTTGCAGGAAAACGTACTGTTGAATGTGTTCAAACAAGTTGTCCGGATCAGAAGCCAAATTTTGAAGCAGCGTAGCGGTCCATTTCTTATTCAAGGTCTTGTAGGCGTCTACCTGGGATGGGCCGTAGACTTGATTTAACGTTCGGCGATGCTCCCTCCACGAGTCCTGGTAAGGCATATAACCGAAGTACCAAGAGAAACCGATACTATCATCAACCAGTCAGACCCCGAAACCACGCCCGCACCTTTTGGCGAGGAGAACTCACATATCATTGAGCATAGTCATATGAGGTCTGATGGTCCATATGTAAGTCAATAATTCAGGGGCAAACCACCACGGACAACCCCAACGACTGACCTATCCGAATATATCGCAGCATTTCTCGAAAGCAACTCTGTTGCCGCTTTCAAAGAATTGATAACGATAACATCCGTTGAAAACATCTTCAAGTAGATAACGTCTGATCCTAAAATGTTTTTAAAAAAAGAACAAACCGAAAGTCAGTGTTTTCTCACAAAGCTAGTATTTCGTTCCATAAAAGAACTACACACGCACCGTATTTCTCACTCCATCGTTGATAGACAATCCATCGCTCCTTCGAAGGTGCATTCATCCAATTCCCCACCACTGGCAAAGGTTTCGGTCCAGGGGGTAACGTGCGACGACTTTTCCTCCGCACCAAGCCATGATAAGCAACAGCGGCAAGGCCGAGCGCAGCAACAGAAGCAACGCCTTCAAAGGCAGGTATCTGAACGGACAAGATGTCGGACATTGATTTCGTCTTCACGTAAAAGCGGGAGGAGGAGGGAAGAAATCAGGTCGAATGAGTATTAGTTGGTGTGTTCTGTCTTTCTTTCTTTCTTTCTGTGCGTGTGTGTGTGGAACTCATGGCCACAGGAAGGGATTCTCCGACTTTATAGTAACCAGCGAGAAACATTACGGGTTTCTCCTTCCATCCGCTTGGAGAGAGCACATAATGCGGAACATCCGTCGGCGGCTCACGGGAACGATGGTTGTCGTAGTCATAGAATGAGGTCTGGATGTGGGAAATGATTTTGGACTTTCCGTGATGTCTGGACGTCTGGACCGCCGCTTATGACAAGTTTGAATGAAGGAACGTCCACCGTTCGAGCCGATTGACCCCGGTCGTGGGGGCGGAAAAAGATGGCAAATGGGTGAGCCTCGGTTGGTTGGAGGCGAAATTGCCGACATGGATTCTCTGCACCTTCGCCTGCTGAGAAACCCATCTTCTTTCTGCTTTCAAATTCAGAATGACTTGCATTGATCAAGCATGCGAGTGGACGACGCTGAGCAAACGTTAGTGCATTGACACGGAAGCTTCCGAATCAATATTGATCATCCTCGAGTCTGGGCACTTGTTATAACGTACGACGCAACATCTTGCTTCCGAACTCTCAAGCTCAAAGCCTAAGGCCCAAGGCCTAGTAATAATCCGTTTGCAATTCTAGAGCGGTGGCTAGATACAAAAATAACCCCCAGTTATACACTGCGAAATTCGCTTTGTCCGACTCAAACGTCGCCTTGGACAACCTTAGTTTTCGGAGACCCGAGGATGTCCTGATGATATAATGCTCCCAAAATCTACTCCTCCAAGAAGAAGTAGTTCCCAGCCGCTGAAAACAAGATGGTCAGCCCTGCAGCGCGGGTTCTGAGGAAGATATCCCATACTTTTCTGCTCACGATCCTTCACACTGTGCAACTTGTTGACTCGAGGTCGGAAATTGGTAGGATCTCTCCGGAAAGTGATTTCTAGGGATGCGAGGAACCGATTCATACCGGATAGAAGCGTTTGAGGCCTATGGGGGTGAGCGAATTAATGCCTACTAACGCGAAGCAAGGTTGACCACAAATTGCTCACGGCGTTGCAGTGGCCGAGATTGCAGGCTGTCCTTCAAACACAATGACACGATCGGCGAGGTAGGTGGCCATGATAAAGTCATGCTCAATCACGAACGCGGTCTTCTTTGCATGAAGTATAAACCTATAAACAGAGGGGGTGAGTGAGGTTCCAATGTGAATGGTAGCTCCGCTTTACCGTTTTATGACTTTGCTGGCTATGATACGTTGCTCCGAATCAAGGAAACTAGAGAAGTGCACAGGATGAGTTACCAAATCATCTAAGCTGTCAATCACCGCACCTGCTGGGCTCGTCGAGGAGATACACCGCTACGTTAGGCTTTCCCAAAGCTAGAACGATGGCGACTCGTTGAAGTTCACCACCAGACAGTGTCTTCACCTCTTGATCCATGATGTTTTCGAGATTCATCGGTTTCAACACGTCCGTTTGGAACTGAGGATGCATGAAGGCCGCTTTGATTTGCTTTATCAACAGCATGCGAACGGTTCCAGGGAATTTTGGTGAAATTGTTTGTGGTTTTAAGGACACCTGCAGCGTTTGCTTGTCCGTCTCGACATCTGGTGTGTCTCCTGCCAAAAGTCGGACGAATGTTGTCTTCCCTGTTCCATTTTCGCCCAACATCACGATGATTTCAGAGTCCGTGAAACTTCCAGATTCAACAGTCAGCTTGAAGCCACCTAAGGTTTTGGTCATTGACGGATATGAATAATGTCGAGTCTTGTCCGCGATGAACTCTTCCGCTGTTTCTACCATTTTGAAGGACAGTGATTCCTCTCGGAACCGCAAATTTTCGGTTGGAATAAAACCATCCAAGAAGATGTTGATACCTGGCAATATGGGTGAATGGTATTTTTGAGTGACGAAGGCAAGGATTACCTTCCCGCACGGAGTAGGGCATTGTGACAACACCGTAAGCCGAGGGTTTCCCATACAGACAACAAATGAAGTCTGATAAATAGTCCAGGACAGAGAGATCGTGCTCGACAGCGACGACGTAACAATCGGGGGAGAGCAGCGAACGGATGACCTCGGCGGCTTTCAGACGTTGCCTGATATCCAGATAACTTGAGGGCTCGTCGAACATGTAACTATAACGAGGCTTTAGATCAAATCCAAAAGTTCCAGACCCAGAAATGCCACGTACACGTCTGCCCGTTGAATGCATGACATTGCGATCGCAAACCGCTGCAACTCTCCTCCCGAAAGCTGGGTCACTTCTCGTTCCAAAACTTTATTGAGTTCCAGCTCGTCGCACATCCTTTGCTTGTTGTCCAGCTCCAATTTTGAATCCAACATCTGTGACACCGTCATCGTTCCTTTGATCGCGCGAGGGATATGATCGACGTATTGCGGCTTGATCAGGGCCTTCAGGTTGTCCTCCAGCACCTTCGTAAAGTAATTTTGTAGTTCAGAACCACGGAAGTATTTTAGGATCTCTTGCCAATCAGGTGGATCCTACCAAACTCCAAGCGTCAGTGACATATCCCACTTGTGGAGGAAAATGACGTACATCATAACGACCAAGGTTCGGTTTTGTCTTTCCAGCAAGAATCCGAAGCGCAGTACTCTTCCCTATACCGTTCGTGCCTACCAACCCGAGGACTTGGCCAGGACGGGGAGTTGGAAGTCGATGAAGCTTGAACGCATTGGCTGTGTAGCGATGGGTGACTTGAGATTCGAGATTGGTAGGCAAGTTGATGATGGCAATGGCCTCAAAAGGACACCTGGAGGCGATCTGAGTATAAAGTTGAAATTGAAAGGATTCCCTTACTTCTTCACGCAAATACCACAGCCGATACACAGAAACTCGGATATGAAGGAGATCTTGTCCGTTGGCTTCACCTCGATACACAGTTTTCCTAGGCGAGCGGGGTTTGACAACGAAACGACCTCCAGGTGCATATAAACTCACCCATTTTGACGACCGGACATGACTGTGTGTGTGATCGGTACCCCGACTCAGGGAAAGTGACGAGCAAGGACAGACCTTTTTACATTCCTGCGCACATCTCTTTGGTTTACATCTGTTGGCATCAACAATGGCGATCCTAGTGATTTTGTCTGCCATGGTCGTCCTGGCGATGTTTAGACCGATAACAAGAGAGGTGGATTCAGTTGACTCAGTGACTGGAAGATTTTTCGCGATTAAACTCTTTGGCCGTAGATCATGTGATGATGTGGTCATTGCCAGGCTGATAATTCGGCACTCCCTCATTGGCTGGAACTTGCCGGTGAATTTGATTATCAAATCCAATCAGGCAGCGCAGAGTCGAGACTGCAGCACCGTAACGGTGCAGGCGACAATGCCGGCCAAGAAAGGTTCGACGACGGCAGACAAGAAAACGACGGAGAAGAAATCCACCGACAAGAAAGCAGCAGCAGGAAAATCAACTTCCAAAGGGAAAGCCAAAGCGGCCGCAGCGGCTGACGATGATGGAGAGGAGGAGCAACCCAGCACATCCAAGGCACGCGTGTTCTCAGCGGATACGTTTTTTTGGCGTGCTGAAGAAGCTCTCACAACATCGTAGGGAAAGAATAGCGGTCTTAAGGCAGCTACTGCTGTGAATGTGCGGCACATACTGTGCGAGAAGCATTCCCGAGCAACGGAGGCACTCCAGAGGATTCAGGTGCGGAGTTTACAGTGGCCGGACGACGTTGAGCACCCTGACCCATATGTTTTCGATGCTGTAGGGTGGCGAAGCCTTCAACAAGGTTGCTCAAGAGTTTTCTGAGGACAAAGCCAAAGGTAATGTGTCCAGCATCACGCCCATCTCGTTGCGTGCAATTGACAGGCAGTAGCTGGCGGAAGTCTGGGTTGGATGACTCGCGGAAGCATGGTTGGAGCCTTTCAAGATGCTGCGTTCGCTTTGACGCCATCTTCTGTTGATAAACCCGTCACTTCATCGTTGGTAAAGACCAACTTTGGATACCACATCATCATGGTCGAGGGTCGACGATAATATCATACTTCTGCTGCAGTGAAGATTCTACATGTGCTACTACTGGTCCTAAAAGCAGGGAAAATCGATGCAACCCAATCCATACAATATGCTTAAATATAGTGCTGATGTCGTCTATTATGAGGGATTGATGCGGAATGAGACAAATGAATATTATTCCGTCCATTAACGAACGAGAGGCGAGGACGTTGACGCAGTAGTGTTGGGAAGTACAGGGTATGGGTTTTCCCCCTTGTTGATGGAGGGTACAGTTGAAGGTCGTCGATTAGCCAGCATTGGTGCTTCGGGAAGGTGTATTGGGGGAACAGCATGCTGGTCCCGATGATCATCAAAGGTGTGCGGGTCATGATGACGAGAGGAGTAGGACTGAGACGAAGACTGATTTGTTGAGGATGATACGGGTGGTGTATGTGCTTCGGTGACGCGGCCTTGCGATTCGCTTGTCGGTCTGGTCAGTGACGGAGGTCGGACAATGTTGAAGGGGTTGTGCGAGCGTAGACCAAATCGTGGTCGTTCCTGCTTGATTGATGGAAAAACCGTCTGAGAACTGGTGCTCGAGCTGATTGGGTTTGACTTCCCATAGAGGTGTAAGGGGGTCGGTGGGGTGAACCATAAAGATTGATAACGTGTGCCTTGATTTTGGGCATGATGGAACGCGGCGAATGAGGTCTGCGATGTCGGCTCCCGACGGGGTTCAGACGCGCCCACAGGCGACATAAGACCAGTCCCGGTGTACGACATGGCCTCCCAATCGTGTCCTTCCGGTGTAGGAGACCGCTTTGGCGCGCCAGAAGCGACTCGTTCGAGATCGAGATCGATTAGGTTGCTTTTATAGTAATTGCTGACTTGGATCGTCGTCTAAAGGAAACGACTTCAGGGACCACCTACGGTTGGCCTGAGGGATTTCAACCGACCTTATTTGGCATGGATGCGGCGATTCGTTTGAAATCGTCGCCATGTTGGCTAAGGAGAGTCAGAAAAAGCCCTGAATATCGAACCAGATGTCAGCCGCAGGGAAGAGACTCGAGGCAATCGGGCCTGACCTCTGTCTTCTTCAGACCAATGAGGAGCTCCGACTGGAGCCTTTCTACGTGATGCAGGTTCATTTGTATCCTGCGCTTTACTATCGGCAGACGCCGCCTCGTTTGTAGCCGCCGCAATTCCTTTACTCTTCCTTGGTCGTTTGGCTCGTTTAGTACGCCCTTCGGCATCCTGACGGACATGGTCAGTAAACAAGGTCAATGATGATAGATGAGAAACCCATACTGTATTATCCTCTTCGACGTCTTCCTGAGCAACAGATGTTATGCGACCGCTATTGGCAACTCGGCGCCTTCGCGGCCGAGCCTCTGGCTCAGGAGTAGGCGTAGCGGTCGAAGTCCCCTCCAACTGCACAACATGGCGTCGTGACGCAGGCTTCTTCACTTCAGTCGATGGTAAGCCTCTTTTGGCCCGTGTAGAGCGGACACTAGCAGGAGCAGCCTGAGAGGTGGGCGATCCAGCGGTGTCTCGGTTCACCTCCGCATCATGCTGACGAATATCCGCAAGCAGGGCGTTGCCCTTTTTCTTGTCCGTTTTTCGTCTGCGTCGCTTGTTGGGTGCCAGCTGCATGATGACTTTGCGGAAGTCGATGATCTTTTTCTTGTGGAGGTAGTAATAGTCTACACATTGTGCAGAGGTTTTGTTGGGGAGGAACTCGGAAATGATGCCGAATTGCTTAGGATATGCTGCAAATTTGTCTAGGAAGATCTGCTTCTCGGGTTCGGTCCAATCATGGAGGCCGGTATGAGGCTTGTAATAATCCAATGGGTCTTCCACAAGGTGATTTGTGTCGTCGAAGACGTAGTCAACTTGGCCGTTGACGACTGATATCATATCAGGTATGACTGCCAAGTTCCTTGCGGAAAGTTGGTTCGGATCCGTTGCTTCGTCGTTGCCCAGACTCGCAATGATCTGTTCCATCTCCAAATCGGAACGAACAGCATCGCCAAGGTTCGCGGTTGATCGTCGAGTAGTCCTTCCAGAATGTTGAACGACCTCAGATTCGGACGTCCCGGCCTTCGCGTATTCATCCAAGGACGCACAATGAGCAGTCCACCGTTCATGGAGCAGGATGTACTCCTCACGTAAACGTTGGGATTTCGCAAAGACTGCGGTCTGGCGCTCCTGGAACCACTTCGCGAGACTTTGTTGCGCCGCTTTATGTTGCTGAAGCAGTTTTTGGAAACCAGGACCGTCATAAAACTCGCGGATCAATCCTTCCGAATCAGGGACAGACAGAGTTCCCATGGGACGAGACAACGCAAGGTTAGCGGCAAGCACGGGATTGACTCGTTCTTCCCTAGTCTGACGGTCACAAAGTAAACGCGTCATAACAACGATGCGGAGAGCGTCTGAAGTGCTTTTAGCGTCAGAAAGTGGGGGAATTTCCTCGGCCGATGGTATTGTGACGACGGGTGGTTTCGGTGCAGTCGGTGGTGCAACATCCTTTGTTTGAACTTCGATTGGGGTGCTTACGGGTACAGCAGTCATTGATTCAGCCACTGGGACGTCCACGGCAACAGAATCGCTTGGAAGGGGTGCCCCCGGCGCGGTGCTAGCATCCCCACTTGGAAGCGCCATTGTCTGGGAATGGTCCACAGGCGGAAGGGAGCTTCGGTCACCCGTGGCGGGGAGGGCCCGTGGAGGCGGAGAAGTTGGTGATTGATTGGCAGCTGCCGGCGTGGATGTGATCGAATCATCAGGTGTAAAGGCGCCTTCCTGTGCGCCAGCCTCATGACCTGAATCAAGGCGTTGGGTCTCACCAGATTCTGACAGCGCAATGACGCTCTCGAGTACCTCCTTTTTCATGGTCGGAAGCTCGGTTGAGTGGGCGTCGATTGGCAAAGCATCAACTGTCGTGCCCTTTGGGAGTTCACCCTTCAAAATGCTACTTGAGTCCCCTTCGTCGGTCAATGTGTGGACGTCGTCCGAAGGGGGAGGCAGCACCCGAAGTGGAGACGCATTGCGGGTTGACACATGCGTAGAAGCAATGGATGATCGAGAGGGAGACCTTGTTGGGGGTTCCTGCGCCAAAGCGTCAGCAGACTTCTTTTGCGTTGGAATGGGAGCAGTGTCATATATTTGATCGTCGTAAGGCAGGTTTATCAGTTCCTGGCTTGCAGCTCGTGGAAAATACGATCTTGCTGCATGGTTGGGTGGCGAGTAGTGGCGTGGTCGAGGGGAGATGGATCTGCGAGGAGAGACGGGACTCGATATTCTTCGGACCCTGGATGCAGCAGGTCTAGCAGGAGGATCCCTTCTGAATGTATTGGCAGACTCGGGTGAGATAGGCGGGCCCCAACGATCGTCGTATTGAGGACGATATGAATCGTATTCGGGGCGACGCGCGGTGTATGGTTGCATTGGACGGTATCGATCGCCACCGGGAATGTGGATAGGGGAGCGGTCGTCCCGAATTGAACGATCTGGGGAGGCATCTCTGAAGTCGCGTATTCGGGGCTCAGGGAGGCGATCCAGAGAGGGTGCTCGTAAGCTAGCGAAAGAGTGAATAAGAGGAAGGGGCCGAAAGGAAGACATACGTACGGTGTTGGGGGTTGCAATTGTGAACGTGTTTCATTGCTCTGCTTCCAAGCTTCTGATGGCTCGAACATCCGAGTTGCTAGCATCGTATCCCTTCGAACTCGTTCTCGAGGAATGGTTGATGTCGGTGATATCGAGGTCGGCCTTCGATCTTGCCATAAAGGGCCCTTGCTCGGAGGATACCAAGGCGAAGTACGCTCCCAGGGGTCGGCCTCCGGGACTCGGGTTTGAGGGTAGCGGTCGGGGCTTGGAGAACGACTATAGTAGGGATCCGGGCGGTACACGTTTGGGTAGTCATCCCGATACAGTGCAGGACTTGTTGGAGTATATCTATCATATGAAGAGTATCGACGTGAGCTTCCTGGTGAAGGGGATCGCCTGCGGGGTGGAGGGTTGAAGGGCCGCTGCGGGTGAAATGATCAGTGAAAGAGCAGTTAATACGGAAAGAGACGAACGTCATGAGATGAAAGGGATGAGAGTCGCCGAGTATCGCGATAGCTCGAAGAGGTCGATAGAGGGGGAGGGTCGTATAAACCAGAGGACATAGAATAAAAAGGAAGATGAGCGGTTTGGGTACAAAGTTTCTAAAAAAAACGAAAGTTTTCGACAAGGAGAAAGCACAAATCAGGCCAAAGTAGTCCTTTGGTTTATGCGAAAGAGTTTCTTGCGGTCGATGCGGTTCTAGAGGGAGTCTCGTTGATTGACGAGGAGGCGACAGCAAGCCGAGTGAAGGAGGAGGATGAGGCTGGTCCGCCACACGCCAAAAGCAAACCAAACATCCGGCAATTCCCGGGAATTTTTGTTGATAAAGTTTCCCACCATTATAGGAGCCATATCAGGGGGAAAGGCCATGAAAATTTCTAAAAACTACTCGAAATAACTTTGGTAATAAGAGGTGCCCACATTGTGCAGGTCGAGTATCTGAGAGGCTGCAAAGTGACCGAGTTTTGTTCACAGGGGAATATATCCAAAAAAGGCTACTTTTCGGGATGTTCCGCCCGTTAGCAACCACGCCAACGAAACACACCAAATGTGGCAACACAAACACGACGCAAGCTGGCCCAGGCTATGGAGCAACAAGGATCTGTAGAGGATAATACTATCCTACAGCCCCAAAAACACGGTCTTAGAGATCCTTCTACTTTGTTCTATCAAGCAGTTACTATCCGACGATCAATTCTTGCGTCGTACTGGCTTGTCATCCTTCTTGCTCTTCCTCTTTGGTGGTCAACAACCAGTATACAACGGCTTTCACTACCATCGAATGATATCGGAAAGCAAAGTGGTCGCAATTTGCGCTTTCCGGTCTCGCTTGCTTTTCGTAACACACCACCTCAGGATGCCAAACACATTCGACAGTCGTTACGTGAGATTATCTCAAAATCCCCAAATATCTGGACGGGTTTAGAAATTGAGGAGGGCGAGGGGAATGAAAGTAGGGTGAAAATATCTATCACACCGAATCAACGACTAACATCCTCACAGACGCCTCCAAAACTTATGTTGTAAAGTCGGTCGAAGGTCCATCAGTCGTTGATGGTCGTCAGTTGTCGACCCGCATACGGAAAGATTCAGGTGCGTCCACAACAACAGCTTCGAATAGCATTGACATCTGCCTGCAGCTGAGGACACCGCTTCCACTCTCGCGAAGCTTCTTGCCTCCTTCTCTCCGAGCCCTGAGCAAGAGCACCGCATTGCCCAGTTCTCCACACGTTACCGGCTCGCATTTACCCTGTTGAACGAGGACACATCCTCAGGACCATCTGCAACGAGTTGGGATGTTTCAGAATCTATCAATCGTGTGTTCCTTTCCCGTGTGCGTAGTCCCTTAACTAAGCTCACCTAGGTTATATTGTTCCGACCATTAACGGGCTTGAGAAACTCCACAATTTCACCATTGAGAGCCAAGTGCAGTATCACGCACCTCTTGCATTCCGACCTCGCGTATTAGATGACGAATCGACCGGCTTGACCGCTGAAGACCTGACCGTTTTCGTCAACTCCGCCCAATGGACCCTGTGTAAGAGCGAGCTTTCGTCGACAGACGTCCTCCGTTGTTGACGGCGTTTTCAGCATCAAGCGTATCAAATGACCCCGTTTTACACTTCTTGCTTTTTGTGCCTTCGGCGACTCACCGCCCGCTTCATATTCTATCAAATGACGGTGAGTTGAAACGCTGCTTCCTCTGCGTCGAGATCCGAACATGCACATAGGCTCCCCGACGGAATCCAACGCATTCCTCCTTCCTCAGTGGGGTGGTATCGTGATTCTTGATCCGCCAGGGACTGCACTCGACCACTTTCACTTGACATCTGACGACCTCAGGCCGCATTTTTCCACATTCTCTCGTCAACTCTTGACCCTCCTTGGTGTTCAACACCTTCCAAGCGATGTGCAAAGATCACCCGATGAGCACGATATCCTTACTCAGTGGCAACTTGACGCGCTTCTACGAAGGCGTGCAATAGAAAACACCCGTGATACCCAAGATACCCTTAACAGCATAATTAAATTGGTGAACCAAATCGAGAATATGCCTGTTGGTCATGACGTGAAGGGAGACGTGCAGAATGCAATCACAGCACTACAACAGGTAATGATACCCACCTCAAATTGCTTCATTACACCTACTCATCTCGAACCACACAGGTATATTCATCTGGCTCGCTGGCTGAAGCTTTTGACAAATCGGCGACCGCCTTCAACCTCGCTTCTCGTGCCTTTTTCAATCCTGGAATGCTGGCATTGCTCTACTTTCCTGCAGAGCACAAGTACGCGGTTTACACCCCATTGTTTGCAAGTGCGATCATTCCCCTGGCTGTGGCCGGGCTCCGAGAGTTTTCTGCGTGGCGTAAAACGCGCAAAGCCACTACATAAAACGCGGACTGCTGGCCAACGTAATACCTGTCCGCTCTTAGTATTGATTTCAAGGCTCGTCAATAATTAATACAGATATCATCGTCCGACTGGACCCAAACACAGAACGCCTCGTTGTGTCATCGGGTTCTCGGAGCTCTGGTTTATCCGAACCATGAACGAAAGGCGTCCAATTTGCATCAGACTGCTGTCTCGCTGGCGGCTTTTCCATCATACTCTCAGTTCCCTTGGACAACACTTGACCATCGTTCCTATAGGCAACACCGGACGCTAATTTTCCGAGCTTTTCTGTGTACCACACCCACCCGTCCAGCACGTTGTTGTCTGCACGCCCTCGACAAACCACCACTTGTGCATGTGCCTGGTTCAGCCTGCCCCCGACCAACAGCGTTTGAGCCCCGTAAGCTGGATGGGTTTCGGAACCTGACTTTGGGGAAACGGATTTAAGAAAACGAGAGCCCGCTTTGGCCATTTTGGCGCGACTTTGCCCTCGTTTCGGGACCAGCCATCTCTGTGACTTAACACATTCGTCTAGAGCAGAGCAAAAGGGGCTTTTGCGACCATCCACCCTGGCGAAATCTCGTTAGAAACTCGTTCCCTAATGAGCGGAATATCGGCGAACCAAGACCCTGCTTTACGATCGCGCGATGCAAGTTCAGAACGGGCGGGCCGGCGTGACAAGGTTTTACGATCTCTAAGATCGGGAAAAAATTGGAAATTCTGTCCTACTCATTGTTCGGAGCCTTTTCCACAATCTCAAACCGCCCAAGACAATTGAACGATCGCCTCGACCGTGGACCCGAACTGCGATATCAGTTGTGCTCCGTTGTTGGTTCATTCGCGAACCGTATGATTAACCTGGCTTGGTTCGCGGCTCTCGAGTTTGGACGACGTCAGTGTATGACTCAACGTAACGAAGAGGGAAGCACTAGAATCCTAAACGCTCCCTGTGAAGGGACTGCGGGGATGCCGTGAACATCTTATCTGAATAGATGACTCGCGTCCTAACGCCGAGTGGTGTGTAGGCATGCAGCACCGCCCTGGCAATGAACTCAGTCCACGCGTAAGCAAATGTGGTAAGGGCATGTGACGCAGCAGCCGCTAGTCATCGAGGCGCCCTCGTGGCGAGCCATTTCTGAGAGGTAAAGCAGGGAGGATCGTAATACCGTACCTTTATCCGTTTAAGCGTCTCCGAGAGCAATGGGATCGTCTTGCGCAGACCGTGAGAGTAAACGTCGCAATAAACTTGCCACGCAGAGGCTGCAAGGTGCTCAATGCTGGGGCGTGAGGCTTAAAGGTTTGAGCGGCGTCGTGCTTTGGGCGCGTTGCCGCCATTGCATCGCGCGCGCGAATCTCACGATGAGTCACGTGTCATTTCATTCCATGACGGAGCCCCAGTGCTCCGAACCACCCACCCAAGTCCCAAGTCCCTGTCCCTGTCCATCCCACCCCATCCCCCCTATATCCCTCAATGGCAAGTAAAGTCAACATAGAAGGCCTTTTACTCTTTGAGCAGCCGTTCGCAAGGGTACCTTTCATCCTCGCTTGTTTGCGCCGGGAGTACTAAAAGGCGCTTCATCAGGTTCCATATGAGAATTACCGAAAGGTCTTTCGGACATCCCAGAAGCATGTTGAACGGGAATTAGGTGCGGTGCAGAACGCGGCCAGCGATCTCGGGAAGCGTGCCCAATCTGGGACAGCGAGTTCGACTGAGGCTGTGGCTGCAATCGAGGGCATGATCGGGCGTGTTGAGAATTTGAAGCGAAAGGTACGGATTCGACCGATCTTATCGCGTTCAGTGACCGTCTCACAGTTTAACAGCTTTCGGATTTGCATGAAAATTCCGGAAAACCAACACAGGATGTCATGCGCGAACGGCTCCACCACCTTGCCGCAGTTGAGAATCTACAAGCCACAAGTGGTTCCGAATTTGAAAGATGGGCAGATACGAGACTGGACCGATGGCTGGTTGATTGGTCCTTGAGGAATGGGAAGGAGCAAACGGCTAAGACCATCGCGAAGCAAAAGGACATTCAGGTAATTCATGCAATATATCTATGCCAACCTGCCACTTTGACCTGTATCCGCCTGACAGACATTAGTGGACATTGACCTTTTCATGGATATTCGTAGGATAGAAGACGCCCTTGCCAAACACAGTTGCACAGAAGCGCTCGCCTGGTGTAACGAGAATAAGACAGCACTACGCAAGATCAAGGTGAGCTCCACAACAACAACGGTGCTCCTTATTCGATCCAACGCCGTATTCTAGAGTACATTGGAGTTTGAGCTCCGCCTACAAGAATACATTGAGCTTTCACGAGCGCGTCGTACCCAAGAAGCAATTGCATACGCCAAAAAGCACCTTGTATCCTGGCAAGAAACACATCTTGCCCAAATCAGACAAGCCTCCGCTCTTCTGGCATTTCCTGCAACAACAAGCTGCGGACCTTACAAAGTATGTTCCATTTCCCAGCGTTCACCCCATATCTTTTCGAACGTTATCCAGAGACTCTATGACCCATCACGGTGGAACAATCTCACAAGGTCCTTCCGGCTCGCCATTTACAATCTCAATACATTGCCCGCGGAACCGTTACTTCACTTGGCACTTTACGCTGGCCTCGCATCGCTCAAGCTCCCTGCATGCTATGATCACCACACAAAGAATGTTGACTGTCCCGTTTGTGATGGAGAAGCGGGATCTGGAACTCAAGGCCTTGGCCTCGGTAAACTTGCCGAAGAGGTTCCCTTCAGCCACCACGCGAATTCGACGATCGTATGTCAAATCAGTGGCAAGATAATGGACGAGGACAATATGCCAATGGCATTTCCTAATGGCAACGTGTACTCTTTGGAGGTGGGCTTTCTTACATTATGTCATTCCAGAAGCTCATCCTCTCACAAGGCCCTGGAGGAGATGTCTAGTAAGAACGGAGGAGTTGTGACTTGCCCCAGAACGGGGACAAGTTGTGCATTTACTTCACTGCGTAAGGTTTTCATCTCCTAGTTCCCATTGGTGGATATGTTGTACTATAGGACCATGCGAGTATATTGCTTCGGGTTGAGTGAGCGAAATTTGGCCAAAAAATGCCCATTAGCCGATTTGAACGACTGACCTCACCATCACACGGCTGGAAACCCATACGAGTGGCGCGCTCTACCACTGAGCTAAACGGGCTATGGTGAAGGTCTCAATTTGAGCATCTCGGCGGGCTAAAATCTACCCTGCCCCAAAACATTGGAAAAAAAAAA
>CEMH01204434.1:48091-62210 GCA_001179725.1 Macrocystidia cucumis | reverse complement strand
CTGGCCATCATGACACATTATCGTGTGCCTTTTGACAATCCCGGTTTCTTCTTTGCCATTCATATCTTCCACGATGGTGGGCAATCTTCACAAAAGAACATCCAAAAAGGCTTTGCGCAGGACCAATACGCCAGCGGCCCACGTGTCCCCGACGATAACATGGGACGAGATTCCTAACTGGCAAAAGGATAATGAGTACATCATTTCGGGCTACCGCAGGTGAATGACTCGGTATTATGTTTGTGTTCATGACCAAAAGCAATCCAAAGACTTCAACACCAGTGGAAAGGTTGTATTACATCAGTTTACCAATGTGAGCACGTCTCTTACTTGTCAATCCTTCTGCAATTTGCTCAGTCCACCAGATGTTCACAACGAGACAGGTACTGTTCGCCTAAGCTTGCACAGGTATGAGACTAAACATACCCTTGCAGTCAATATCCACACCCATTTATGGGGAGCGGCGCTTTTCGCCTACTTTCTCATCGCCTTTCATATAGACCAGTCCCAATATCCGTCCGCGACGTGGGCTGACTCTGCGGTCTTTGTCATCTTTTTCCTGTGTGCAATTTTCTGCCTATCTGGAAGCGCCTTCTATCACATGGCTACTTGCCATTCGCAGATGGTGATCTCAGTTTTCATATCATAACGTGCTTTGTACTGACAATCCCTACCAGGTTGCGAGATCATGTCATGCGCTGGACTACTCTGGTATTGTCACCTTGATAGTAGGTTCCATGTATCCTTCCATCTATTACGGGTTCTTCTGTGAAGTTCATCTTCGCATACTCTACCTTACCGCAATCACATTGGCGGGTGTTGGTTCGTGGTTCCTTGATCATGATCTGTCCGTAGCCTGATCAAATTGTGGGATCCATTTTATTCGTGACACGATGTTTAGGGGCGGCAACCATCGTTCTAAACCCAGAATACGCGAAGCCAACACACCGCGAAGCTCGAACAACCGTCTTCATCTGTCTTGGCGGCTCAGCGTTCATTCCGATAACTCATGGGTTGATAACGCATGGCTTCGAGCGCCTTGTCTCTGAAATGGGCTTTCAATGGTTGTTGTTTTCTGGCATGCTGTACTTGACGGGGGCGGTACTTTAGTGAGTCATGATCTTCCAGCGAAGTTCACCAAATTGACTGTTCATTCTATTCATCAGCGCGAAGCGCATACCCGAGAGACTCCACCCTGGGAAATACGACTTGCTTTTCGCATCTCATCAGATATTCCACGTCTTCGTCGTGCTCGCCGCATTGGCGCACTATGTTGGAATACTTAACGCTCTGGCTCACCGTCATACCCAAGCGCAGCAATGTGCCTCGTGAATTGACCATGGTGCCAGCGCGCTTCATGGGTGGCGAATCACTTGAATCTACGCCTCATTTTGCCCACTACTTTCTTCCCAAAAAGAAAACGACTACATCCCCCCATATACAAATCGACGACTCATAGCCCATGCACTGGCCGAATGTTGTGGATCCCACCGCCTCAAATCATTTCAGCACTTTCACACGACAAATAATAGAGCATACCACCAATACCCTTTTCCATGTTATTCGCTATAATTATGATGTCTATTCCGCGCCTGCCGAATGTAGAACTGAGCCCGTCCAGAACTCGAAACCCAGCGAGCAGATCGACCGGAATTAGGGCATCATCAAGGATGAATCGGGGATGAGTGGGGAAAGAAGCGATGCGGTATCAATCAACGGTCACACAGATGGGAATGTCAAGGTTGGTTGGTGCATGACCTTAAACATCCCAGGTTGACAGCAAAATCCCAACAATCCCTGGTCTGCCACAAGCCATGTTGTACTGTAAATTGATAGCATCCGCCAGTACCCCATCGAGTCGCTATGGCATGAGAACGATCGGGATCTCGGAGGAGCGTGGTGTCCTGATTTGGCGAAAGCAGGCCAAAACTCGACAAGCGCACCTGTACGTGGAAGCGTATAATAACGCGTGTCGATCGTTGTGAGGTGACATGCTTGTTATTCGTGTATACTTAAGGCCATATTGGCTCCGTCGGCAATTAAACATCGATCGGTCGGGGCCGACCCTTCAGATTCGGAATGTGTGTGCTACATCCATTGACACCCAGGCAAGTTGGGGATCCTAGAAACGGTTCAGGTTCCAGATTGCCGCCCGAAACAGCTACCAGGGGTCTGATTCCGTTTCCTTTTCTGCTGTATGACCCGAAACCCAGTCGTACACAAATTTCATCACAGTCCGGTGGTTTGTGTACGCAACAACTCACAGCAACCGCCCTTCGCTCCAATGTCCGAACCCGGGCAAGGTATAAAACTGGACGACTTTATGCTGTCCAAATTGTGTACTCCAGTCCAATATCTCCCTCTTCAAAGAAAAATTCTCTCATTTAGGCAACAACACGACACCTTGCTGGCATGCCTTACACCGTCGGCCTGCAGTCTGCCGCGTCTGCGTTGATAAACTCCGGATTCACCATACACCTCGCTGTTGCCTTGGCCGTGTTCATCTTCATTAACCTTATAGTCTACTCTGTTCAAAAAGATGGTCCAAACGCTCCCTCCACCCTCCCTGGCATTTCTGTCACGAATATCATCCCCTTCTTTCGTCGCCGGTATGATTTTCTCAACTGGGGGTTCTGCGCCACTGGGCAATCTTCGTTCCAATTTCACCTCTTACGTGTGAGTAATTGTCGCAAATTTGGGCATACCCACAGGTTGTTAGTTGCTGACTATTTGCACCATCAGAACAAAGTTGTTGTTGTCTCCGGAGAAAGCGCGAGGCAAGCTTTCTTCTCAGCCAAAGGTCTCGACTTGACAGAGGGATTCAAGATTCTCTCCGGCGCGGTCCGTCGCGTCAGACATTGACAGTCTTGTGCATGTTCTCACTTCTTCCGCAGCTACCGATGGTGCGTGGAGTGACTTCAGACCTCCAAGTCAAACGAATCGCCGTCATTCATAAGCGCCTGGCGGCGGTTCAGAAAAACGCGCCACTTGGAGAACGTAAGTTCTTGTCGCTTCCTTGGGTTCGTACCATCCGTTCGAGAATTAAAGAACCCTTCCAGTCCTTCCCACCATCTTGGAGGATTCTCGGAGAGTTATGGAAACCTGGGGTGCATCTGGTACATTGGATCCTTTCGATAAGGTTTATGAGGTTCGTCCTTCGAACTGTTTGTGGTTTTCCGCTGTTCCACGTAGCTAATTGCCCCATCCCGTAGTTGGTTTTCCAAACGACGATCAGAAGCCTCACATGTTCAGAAATTGCTGATGATCCTGTTCTCGTTGCGCGGCTCAAGAGGTTATACGACACACTGGACACCGGGACTACTCCGGCTACAGTGCTTCTACCCTGGCTGCCGACTCCCGCTATGATTAAAAAATTGTTGGCTACGAAAGAAATCTACGAAATCGTCCTCGGAGCTGTCAAGGCGAGGGAGAGCAGCGGCGTTTATCGAAACGACACCCTCCAAATGCTTCTCGACAATGGAGACGAAAAACTTGTGGTGATCGGTGTGAGTCCCCCTTTTTTTTCTGCCTCTCACGAATCACCTCATGCTCATTACGATCAGTTTATTATGGGGCTCTTAATCGCCGGTGCCAGAGCCACGGGCACGACAGGTGTGTATACCCCCCGTATTATTTCGCAGAGATGTCGTGATATAACGTATTCTCCTGTAGCATCGTGGTTAACAACCTATCTTGGTGGTCATCCAGAATGGCGTATGAAGGCGCAGGCGGAAATTGAGTCTCTCATCTCATCCCACGGCTCTGGGAGCTCGGAAGACGCTCTCTCTAAACGTCTTGCATCGATTCCTCTGGAGGCATGGGAGTCTGATACACCCATACTTGATTCTCTCATTCGAGAAACCACCCGTGTGGCTCAGCCCCACACCGCAATGAGGAGGAACGTCGGTCCCGAAATCTACATCGACGGTAAAGTGATCGCGACTGGAGACTACGTCATCTATCCCTTCAGCGACATCCATCTTAATGCCGACATCTATCCAGACCCTTGGAAGTTTGACCCTGGGAGGGAAGAACCGAAGAAAGTCCCATTTGGATACGTGGGATGGGGAGGAGGTATGAAGGCTTTTCTTTTTCTCCATCCGTTGAGTGTCGCTCACAGATTGGTGATTTCGAAATCAGGACGAACCATTTGTCTTGGAACACGACTTGCGAAAATAGAATTAAAGCTCATCACCGCCATGCTTGTCCTCGGATTCCAAATCTGCGCTGTGGACAAGGCTGGCGAATTAGCCAAAACCCTTCCCACCCCTAATTGGAACGACATTCTCCTTTGTCGCCCCGAGGATGAAGCCCATATCAAGTACGGCAGGACTGGAATATCGTTATAGAGGCCACGCGCTGTTTATTTTAATCTTTATGGCTCCCTCACCCTCTTTTTTTTTTGTCTGGTGGATCCTGACTATTTCTGCGGACCATATGATAACATTTCTTGGATTTTCCCAGTCTCCCATTTCGAGAGCGGAAGGCTGCCACCCAGTATTTATTCCTATTCTATCAGGATCCAGGCGATATTTTTTTTCCAATAAAGTAATGATGTAGAGTAACTTAACATGATAGTCGGTTGAAAATAGACATCTTCGCACTGGCCAAGAAGTCGGTACCGACTTCTTCTCATGTTAAACCACGTCCAGAAAGAGTCATATCCGACGGTCGGAACGTGGGCTATGGAGGGTATTGCGATCCTCGTCTTCGGAAAGATAGAATACGTCCCAAGCCTATCGGAAGGTGAATCTGTCGTTTCCGCTGACACCTGCAAGAAGTGAACCATCTGGTCCGCGACTCTTCGCGCTCTCCTTCTCCTCCGCAATAGCCGTCGCCTCCTCCCATTCCTTTATTCTCTTCAGATGAGTTGTTTCTGATCTCTGCTGCTTTTCCCTCTGTTGCATTTTCTGCTTCTTCTCTTCTGACGGCTCCCACTTGCTCTTCAAAATCCTCCTGACGGCCTCCGGGCTGATCCTAAATTTTTCCGCTAGAATGGGGGTGGTGAACTTCTCTGGGTCGAAGTTGTGCATTTGCCGAAGACCCTCCATGGCTTCACGGGAGAGTTTACGCGGGGGTGACCAGCCTGTCGGAAAATCCTTCCGCATGGCTTTGCGATGTTCCTTGTACTCGTGGGGTGTGGGCTTATCTGGAGGTGCACGGAGGTGTGGGGGTGGAGTGCCCGCCCGAGTACCATTGACAGCCTCGTTGTCCTCTGTCAAATCAACGGGTGTCGTGTCATCGTCCAAAATTGAGCGACGACGTGGTAAATTGGAGATGTGCCGTGAGAGGGAAGGAAGGGGGCTGGTGAACAGGAGGTGTAACATGTTTCGAGTACAGGTTGGTGATGATGATGACGATGATAATGACGATGAAGCATTGCGCCAGACCGATAACATCGTGTTGAACGTTGAGGTCAAGTGTGGTTCGAGTTGTTTATGATGGTAGTTTGTCTGTCAACTAGTCACGGTCAGTGGTTTGTTTGTTTTCAGCTTCCGTAAACCCCGCAAACATCTCTTGTCCGCATCCCATACCCATATCACCATTTGAGTACAGGTTTTGATACCCTATCTCCTTCGTACAATAATACAAAATGGCCGACGTTTCTGACGAAAAGATCGATGAAGGTCAGTCCATCTCTTTGCCTCTAAATTTCAACAGCTCGTCTGATCGGATCTGTCGCCCTCTTCATGAACAAGCGTATCAGGACGTTCGCGCAGATCTAACAGATACGAACTGGCTCCTTTTGGACTACGAGTCTGACCGTTCAGACAAGCTTCAACTCACAAAAACGGGCACAGGAGGCCTCGTTGAACTCCGTGACGTCCTTGAGGACAACAAGGCGTCTTTCGCCTATGTGCGTGTTTCTTACTCAAACGACAAGGAGTCCAAGCGAGAGAAGTTCATACTCGTGGTCAGTCTCTGCGTTTCGTCATATGATTCGCAACGCTCAGGCTCATGTCGTTCGATTGACTAGGTGTGGATTGGACCCCACTGCAAGGTCATGAGGAGGGCAAAGGCGAGTGTCCACCCCATGCCGTCTTCCGCTCTTTTCCCGTCTGGTTCTATCAGTGATCCACTGCTTATCTTGTCCTCAGATCTCTGTCCATACGGCAGACGTAAAGGTCGTCTTGCGGGCCTTCTCAATCGAAGTACCAGCACGAGAGAAAGGCGATCTCGACGAGGATCCTATAATCGTCAGGCTGCGCAAGGTAAACCTCTACCACTATTTTGGGGGTGTATTGGGGTGTAACGTGTCCATATTTTCTGACAGGCGGGAGGCGCAAGCTACGACGGTGTTTAAATACACCGTTCGCTACATTGGTCACAACTACTTCTTGAATTTATCTGATATATCCCGCCTCTTCGCACGAGCGAAGGCGTGTTTCCTGGCGAGATTGTCCTAAGAACTACCCCACGGATACTCTCACCTCGCCCTTTCACAACTGTCACTCAGGTGCCGTTAAATGGCGAAGCTTCGCAATCCCCTCTTCGCCAAGCCTCATGCCCATCCATTCGGACATGGCCGTTGCCCCCAGGCGCTTCTCATAAAAGTCGATGGACGGCTGGTTCCACTGCAGCACCGGAAAGTATCAGGAAGCATGAATAAATATGCGAAATTAAGCATCGGCTCAGTTACCTTGAGGACGACCCAGTCGAGCCGGGCGCATCCCTTTTCCCCATCAGGACCGGAAGAAAGTTTGAAGTTGTCAACACGCAATTAGAGAAACGAAGAGGAAATCAACCTTTTCTTCAGCGATCTTACCCAGTTCCTTGAAGAAAGCTTTACCGACTCCACCAGCCCGATGCTCAGGTTTCACGAACAGGTCCTCGAGCTTCCTTCAACGTTCAGACAATCGTCAGGCACCAAAGGATTGTTTTAACGCACATACAACCCTGGTTTCCCGGTCCAAGTCGAAAAATTGAAAAAATACAACGCAAAACCAATGGCTTCTCCAGGAGCATCAACATCACCAGTAAACGCTAACAAAGTATGCGCATATCCGAGTTCGAATAGGTTCTTGCGCAACTAGTTCCCGTCAAAATATGGGACACTAGCAACGGTGATGATGCGCATACAAGCTCTGGCGTAGCCTTGGCGGACTCCGGCTCTTTTTCGTAAGTGGCCTTGAGCATAATTACTACATTTCGAATTGCAACACCACAGCAAACGTACTAGCCCAAAAATCAACTGTAAAATAACGTCCTAGAACAAGATCTTAGACGAAAACTGAATTACCACTAAGAACGACAAGTCGTACCACATCATGAGGCTGAGCAGGTCGGATATGAAAGGTCATTTTGGACTTGAATGAAGAGGTAAATCAGGTCGGTCAGTTATCAATCTGATCAGTGATGGGTGGTGATAAGCACTCGAATGTGTGGGTGGCTTGAGGGTCTAGTTATGTGGTCTTGTTTGGCTTGAACCTTAATTTCAGTTTACAATCGACAGGACGACAACGACCTCATCCTCGCACAGTCCGCCGGTTTCCTCGTTCCCTAACCCATTACACCCCTCATGGACCCAGCAAAATTGGCAAAGCTTCAGGCTGCAGCGGCTGCCAACAGAATCGGTAACTTTCTTTTCCTTGGAAACCGATCTTACACCCCGATTGATTATTTCGTGATTTTTCTTGCCTTTTATTTATCCAGGTGGCAAGGGAACCGTGCGTCGAAAAATCGTCCGAAAGCCGAAAGCATCAGCAGCTCAGGACGATAAAAAACTACAAGGCGCGCTGAAAAAATTGAACGTCCAACCCATCCCTGGCGTTGAGGAAGTCAACATGTTCAGAGAAGATGGGAACGTGTTGCACTTCACAGCACCCAAGGGTAAGTCTTGGGTTTTAATCGGCGTATCTCTGAAACAACCAATCTGACAAGACAATTATGCGATGTAGTACATGCTGCCGTCTCAGCGAACACTTTCGCGATCTACGGTGCTGGCCATGTGAAGGAGCTGACAGAACTCGTTCCTGGCATTTTGAACCAACTGGGTCCCGATTCTCTCGCTTCACTGCGTAAACTCGCGGAATCTTACCAGGCCATCCAACAACAAGGCCAACAAAGAGCATCCGCAGGCGCAGGCGCTAACGAAGACGACGATGAAGATGTTCCTGACCTGGTTGAGAACTTTGAGGTTGAGGGAGATGCTGCTGCGAAGGAGGCCGCAGCGAAGGCCAGTCTCGATTAGTCAGGGGAAAAGCTAGCATGACGCGATGACATGATCGGAGATTCACTGTTGACGGTCTGGCAGAGGAGCATATAGGAAGGGCGAAACAGAACTGACAATGGACATGTCATTCCGCTTGAATCATTTCACCCCCTTCTCTCTCGTTTCCTGTCGCTTGGCTTTCAAAGGCTGTTTTCCCTCGTTGATGTTTTCGTTCCTGGCTCGCAAATATCTTTTATCGCTTTCACGTCAGTCTCCCCATCGTTTTGCTCTGTCGTCCCAAAACCATCTCTGCGGCATCAATTTCACCATCCTCTGCTTGTATTAGTGATATAACTGTTTCAAGTCATATTCTTAGTGAGTCCTGCCTGCGCCACATCGAAGCGTCCGAAAACAACACGATCACATGTTTCGCTACAGGGGGATAGTGCTAGTGGCGGTGGACATCACTGATCAGAGAGCTAAAGTGTCCGTCAAAATGGAGCTGGGCGTATCGGTGTCATACCACCACTTTCAGGACCTGGATCCTGTTTTGCTGGCTGTGCCTCAGTCTATTACCGACGTTTCGCGGGAGTGCCGAGAAATTATCACAACCCCTCCCATCAGGAGAATCCCAACAATCCTAGATTTTTCTCGGATTTGACGAGGAACCGATGAATCTCGGTTGATGGAGCCGTGCCGATCTCGGTGACACTGAGAACCGTTGATACTTGATGTTGCTCAACTCAATTGACGAAATATCTGAACAGTCATCGCGCTTCTCGGGGCGGCCAGTCCTTGGCCGGAAAATATTCTATCCATCCAGTTGTTGAATGTTCATGATGGGCACTTGTCCAAAATACAACGTCGTACCTTGGGTCGGCTCTGTGGGACAGGTTGTATCATACTGTTTCTTTCAGGACTGATCACAATGCAAACTAAACCAGACCGAGCTACACACATCTCCAAGACGCCCCCTTTCGACCCATCACCAAGAAATCCGTGCTTCTCAGAAGTTCCCATTTCTTTTCACTTTTTGGATTAGGTTATGCGTTGCCAGCCGCCGGGAAAGATTCTTCGCCACACCCCATCTCACCCTCGATCAACAACACTGCGCCGATTTCACGCTGATGCACGCTGGGTTGGCTTCGAAGTGCTGATTTTCGGAAGGGACATGTTGGCTGAATAACTAGCCGGAAACATAGGTTTAACCTTTCCACAGCTATGGCCACTTGGGAGATCAGCTGGGCATAGATACCCACCGATCGGGACCACAATACTGCTTCGCAACGCAGGAAGCGACGAGTAGGAAGCCGCAACCAACTCTCCTCGGGCCTAGGATCCAAGCATTAACCCAGTCCAGAGGTCGTGGGCATGCATCTTGGGGTGAGATCTGTTGTGGGTCACCATTTTCCACCCCAGTTTCACTCTCAGCGATGGTTTCGACGTCGAAGGTCGGTGAAACGAACACCCTCACGCTTCGAGGTGTTTTGCTTGGTCAGGCCATTCCATTCCTATTGGCCTTGGCAGAGTCTTTTGCGTGTCTGGGCGTCACGGTGTGCATGGGCGCGTGTGCGTTGCTAACGGAGAGGAAACATGAGACGGCAACGTTTCCGTATTAGATGAGCTGATCAAGCCCTCGAATCCTATTCAGTCATAGAACACATGAGAGAGGCGACCACCCCAGAACGAAAGGCCGCTGCACCGCTGGTCCGAGGTAGGAGACGACCCTGACCATCTTGTGCAGTTACAAGCTCGGGATATTCACCGTCGGCGGAATGAATTCGAGTGCACGAGAAGTGTGGTGTTTCAATGTGTTGTGAGAGAAAGCTCTCCTCGAGCGCGTTCTGGAAACTTGGCGCGGGTTCCGCCCACCGGCCAACCTTGACTCTACAATAGAACCGAGAAAATGCGCCACACGAACTTGAAAAGTTTCGGTTGTGGGCGTCTTCTTTTGTATTTCAGCAGAGGAGGAAACTGGAACATGCCTCAAGATGCCTTGCGTTCCACACGCCGCTTACTTTACATTCATACTCAAGCACGCCAAAAAAAAAGGAAGAAACTCAAAATACAACCCGTGAACTTTGTTTCATGCGAGAGTTGGGAGTCGCCTTTGCCACCCCGCCACTCGTCTGAATTGCCAGAACAGATTCTGTCCGAAATATCAGTTAAACGCCATCATGTTCCCGAAGGAACTTCGAATGTTCAACGCCCATCTCGGTGGTTGTGAGCGAAGTCACCATGATTCATGAGTAAGAAGCTGCTTGGGAAATGTCGGAGAAACCAATTGAATGTGAAAAGCCAAAAAAATACGGGTCGATGGTGTGAGGACCCGAACTGGCTCGCAGACTTTGAGATTTACACGGAGAAACAAAAAGTCAGAATAATCCGTTCCAACTTTCTCAATACATTGGATCAATTCCAGCTGAGAAAACGTTGGGACATTTTGCGTATCAGTTTCGACTTGCAACTGTCTCATGCCATGCGTTTTGACTTGCAGCCGGCAGACGGCCCGGAGCGGCAGGAACAACCTTCGGGCCGGGCCCTGGGGTAACTTTACAGCTCTTCCCAACTGCCGAGCGTCTTTACAGATGGCTGTGGCATGTACACGGTGCTTTGGAACGCAGAGCAGTCCAGTGACGTTTCTATTGACGTGTAAAGGTTGTGCTAAAGCCTGGCATCATCGTAAGTGGCATTAGCCATGTTTGACGCACTGTCAGGGATAATATTAACCACAAATATCATCCTTTGTTCCTCGGGTTGCTACCACAGGTTGTCATCAACCTCCCGTTACGGACGCAGAGTTGATTTCTCGTATCAAAGCACATAACTCGGACCCGCAAAGTCAAAATGGTCTCCTGGCGTGGAAATGTCGTCGATGTGCAAAGGGGAAGGAAGTTGTCGCGCCGCGTCGGGAGCAAATAGTCGATGTGAAAACCCCAATGACGCCAGTCATTGCGGTCCCGCAGCCTAGACATCCAGCACGCTCAATTGGACTTCAAGCCGATGTGATCCGCGTACCATCTTCTAGCCCACCGACGATTCTCGACGAACACAAGAGTACGAGTACACCATCGACCGCCGTGGCTACCCAGCTTCGTTCTGTGACGCTTTCAGAGCCACGACCCTCGAGCACCGTAACTTCTTCCTCAGCTAAGCTCACGCCTCAGATCGGGAGCCCTCCTACACTCATAGACGACGACGATATCATCATGGAGGTCACGCCACCCGTTGAAGTTCCGCCTCATCCTGTCGGTTTGCCGCCAGAACCCGTAACGTCGATTGCGGAAACAGTGTCCCATGCGGACATGTCACCCCACGAGCTGATATCTTCCTGCTTCCCAGCCTCCAAATTTCCAGCCAAATCGAAACCAATTGCGTCCATTGCGCGCACCGAGCAAGACTTGTTGCCTGATTGGATCCGAGCGGGTGTTCTCCACCAACGCGACGCGCAAGCACCAGACCGCGACAGCACCCCAAAACCCACACCCCACCCTTCCAGACGCAGCCGAAAATTCTTGGCAGTATGCAGACCATCAAGTGATGATTTATGGTCATTCGATGCAGTGGTTTGGAGGACATCGCAAATGTCGGTGACGGAATGATTGTATTCTGATGAAGTTTGGTTTGATCCGTTCACTCATCAATGAGTTGAATGCACTATAAATTATTGGACAGTGCGTTCACAACACACAATCGATGACTGCAATTATACATGGAGGAGATAGTCCGTGTTGACAGCCATTACAACCTATAGTTCGTCATGATCCCCAAAGTGTCCATCTTCCGAACTCTCCCTTGTTGTCTTTTGATCTTCACCTGCTCTTGTGCGGTATTGCCGTGTGATAGCGTCCACAAGAGATAGAGCATCTATGAAGGAACACGCCCATTAGTACACCAAATGAAGTGAAAACAAATGTCCCTGACCTTGAAGCCGTTCTCGAACGTCGCCCGCATCCAGATCATCACCTTCAATCCACTCCTCGATGTCTCCAATCTCTTTTTGAATCTCCTCCTTCTCGCTTCGGCTGATCTTCCCCCCAAGCCCTTTCTTGTCTGCGAGCTCGGTTTTTGTCTCTGAGACAAAGGATAAAAGAGAGTTCATGGCCTCCACTCGTTCTCGTTGTCTAGCGTCCTCTGATGCGTACATCTCTCCTTCTTCAATCATCCGTTGCATATCCTCAATTGAAAGACCGCCAGCGGAATTTGCGACTTCCAATGATTCCGATTTTCCTCTGTCAAAAAAAAATACCTCATAGTTAGTGAGGGTATTTTAGTTCAGATGAAAGGGTATTTACGTCGCTTTATCCTCCGCAGTGACGAGAAGGATGCCATTCGCGTCCATCATGAAAGTGACCTGGATTTGTGGGACGCCCTTTGGTGCTGGTGGAATTCCCGAAAGCTCGAACTTCCCAAGTAGGTGATTATGTTTTGTCAAAGAACGTTCGCCTTCGTACACTTGAATGAGCAGGGATCTTTGATTATCGGTAGAGGTGGAAAATCTGGATAATAACACTTTAATTACTGTGCATGACGCAGAATCGGGTTAGAGTTGACTTACGTCTGCTGTTTCTTGGTTGGAATGATCGTGTTGCGATCGATTATCTTCGAGAACAGGCCTCCAACGGTTTCAATACCCAAGGTAAGTGGATTCACGTCCATGAGGGTTTCTGGAATGTTTGGCAAAGAGATAATTGCTCCGAGGATAGCCGCTCCATAGGCAACCGCTTCATCGGGGTTGACACCTTTTGAGGGTTCCTTGCCGAAATAGTCGCGGAGCAGCTGTTGGACTTTTGGGATACGAGAGGATCCGCCAACCAGGACGATCTAATGTGGGTTAAGGTCAGCGAGGGAGCTCATGAGGGCAGAATCGACAGTACCTCATCAACTTCCTCCTTTTTAACTCCTGCATCCTTCAGAACCTGCTCTACAGGTTTCATAGTCTTCTTGAACAGGTCCATGTTCAACTCCTCAAACTTTGCTTGAGTCAAAGTCTCCGAGAAATCCTTTCCCCCGTGGAACGCTTCGATCTCCAGCCGGGTGCTGAGTTGGGTGGACAGGGTTCTCTTCGCTTGCTCCACCGCCTTTTTCAACCTGCCCATCGCCTTCGAATCGTTGCTGACGTCCGTTCCTGTCTTCTTCTTGTAGAGCTCCACGAAGTGTTGAATGACGCGGGTATCAAAGTCTTCACCACCGAGACGGGTATCTCCAGCCGTGGCGAGCACTTCAAAGACACCTTGCTCCACGGAAAGAAGAGATACATCAAACGTGCCTCCACCCAAGTCGTAGACGATGATCTTGGATTCCTTATCCGAAGCGTCCATTTTATCCAAGCCGTACGCGAGGGCGGCTGCTGTAGGTTCGTTTACCAGGCGGAGGATGGTCAGACCGGCGATTTTTCCTGCGTCTCTGGTCGCTTGTCGTTGGGCATCGTTGAAATCTAGATATAGGTTAGTTAAAATGGCGAATCGGGGCGAGAAAATAACAAAGATGACCCACATGCGGGAACGGTGACGACAGCGTGAGTGACAGGTTCTCCCAGGTAAGCCTCCGCGGTAGCCTTCATTCGCGACAGTATCATGGCGCTAATTTCTTCAGGAGCCTACATTTTATGGCAGTTGTAGCGTAGTTATCTTGTAAGGTTGAAAATCGCTCACATAGTCTTTGACCTCGTTCTGATACCGCACCGATATTGAAGGTTTCCCGTTTTTGTCCTTCACCTTGAACGGGAAGTGCTTTAAGTCGCGTTTGACACCTGGTTCGTCCATTCGTCTCCCAATCAGTCTCTTCACATCAAAGACAGTTTGTTCAGGGTTTGTATGGAACGTGTTCTTCGCGCTGTCACCAATTCTGAGAAAAGAATCAGTTCATGCACGGAGCCAACATTTGAGAAACGCACAGTCGTTCTGAGTTAGTAAACCCAACCCACGAGGGCGTTATTCTGTTTCCTTGCTCGTTAGCGATAATTTC
>CEMH01204434.1:27015-44326 GCA_001179725.1 Macrocystidia cucumis | reverse complement strand
GACAAAAGCTTACATCGTACGCCTCAATCCGGAGGTAAAACTCATGGAAAAACCAGGAACTCCTCAAAACGCCACGGCCATGGATAGTTTCCCTCCATCATCTCCTCCCTACTCCAGCCCTTCAGCTACCCCTGTCGCCCTTCCATCAGCTCAGGCAACGGCGTCAACACACCTGAGCAAACTGGGATCTACTGGAAAGGAGAAGGCCGCCTTGGTCAACGTTTTTGCTGAGAGGTTCCCCCCTTTTGACCACGAGCAGTTATTCACCAAGCCATTCGAACAAGAGGATCTCAATGACGTACAGTTCGAGCAAGGTCTCTTTTTCTCTCCTGCCGTCCTCTGCATTGGCAGTATCATTTCAAAAAGAAACAAATTCATTGCGCCTCATGCTTACAGATCTTTCCGCCATTCTACTCGAGCTGCTGTTGGAAACTCATGCTTGGGCATCAGCGCGACCGAAACATGAACGAGAACTTGCATTGCAAAGGTATGAAAAGGAAATTACGGAAATCATCAAAACCGAGGCAGCGCAAGGCATGTTCACAATCCTCTTTGTCTCGTTATGGTCCTTGTCGTCATCCTCGTCCATTCCTTCCATCAGAGTCTAAACGAATTCTCGTTGACACTTACAACCTACCTCTGAAGTGGGGGTGGTGGATGATGATCGTTGGTACGCCAATYAACGGGTTTCGTCACTATTTYCMATGACTCTTGGTCGCTGGCGAAATTCAAYATCTGCTCCCGAACTTATCATCACTGCTTTATAGAAAACGCGCGGGTCATATTTCACAGATGTGTTTCAGACATCAAAAACGCACTGGCAGGTTTGAGTGGATTGGCCTAGCGAACAGAAGCGCGGTTTGGTGGTTTGTCTTTGGGTACCAGTCCGTAACCTCTACTAAAACTTGTACATTTGTATCGCTCAATGTTCAGCCTCGTACATGTTGAGAATTGAACCAGAATTCGTCCACCTGAGCGCATATAGCCACTCCGACACTAACCGGCAGGACTCGGCCCGTCTGTCCACGTGATATGAGATAACAAGTTGAGATCGCTTGACTTCGCCAAGCCCAACTCAACGCCGACTTTAACGACGCCGACGACGATTAAATGGCACAGAATGGGTTCTATCAGCAATATGACCCTCGACTGTACCAGCAGCAACGACCACCGAATATATACCAGCAGCTAGGTCAGCAACAGCCACAACCGAGGCAAATCCAGTTCCCACCACAACCTCAGCAGCAACAGTTCGTTCAATACCAGTATGCTCAGCAGCAACCTCAAGCGCAACCTGCACAGATACCCGCGCAACTAGCTGCCATGCAAATCCAAGCCTCGTCAAGGCAGGTCGCAATTCCACCACCTCCCCAACTTCAACTTCAACTTCAACAGCGCCCACCACCTCAATCCATGGCCGCTGCCCCACAACTTCAGCAACCAGCGTCATCGTCGCGTCGTCCCTTGCCACTTCCCAGTAGATCTGGCTCCATGCCGCCAGTCAATCGTGTCCCTCAATCTGCACCTCCTCTACAGCGCGCAATGACCTCCACAGTTGCACCCCAACCCACCAAAGTGCCACCACCTGTCATTCGTTCCACTACAACCGTCCCTGTCCCTCCAATACAAACTCAAGTTCCTATGTCCTCTTCGATTCCATCCCCCACACGACGTCCGCTTCCGATGCCCGCCCCAGCACCTAAAGCAGCGACAACAGCTCCTCAGGCGTCCGCAGGAGTTCACGCAAAACATCGTTCTTTAGATCTTTCACGCTTCCCAATGTTTAGTCAACAAGAGCAACAACAACAAAATCCTCCGACACGCTTAGTGAGGACGCCTAGCCCCGTGAAAACGTTCACCTTCGGAGCTTCTGCCGCCCCCGATCTGCCGCAACATTCGGCCGGAGGGACCAGTCCCACCAAAGCATTCACCTTCACAGCGCCCGTTACCGCTGCTGCGTCGACACAGGCTCAACAATCTGTGCCGAAGAGGCGTACGAGCCCCCCACGTTTCATCCCTCCTAACTCATCGAGCTCGTCAGACCTACCTTCGGCTTCGGCTTTATCGCAAACATCCGCTTCATCACTCGCACTGAACTCAGCTGCGACCACCGTTGATGATACAACATCAACGACAGGGTCAGGATCCAAGTTTGTGCCGATCTGGAAACGTGGGTTGGGGAGCAGCAAACCTGAACCCATCCCGCTACCCAGCGGTCCCATCCCTCCTGATATCATCGTTGCGTCACAGAAGACTACATTCCACCGGAACCTGAATAACAGTGGAAGCGTCGTGTTGAACGGAGTTGCCCAACGAGGTGTACCTTCCAGCCCTCCTAAAGCGAACAGACCATTGCCCAACGCGCCAGGCGGTGGTCTGGGGCCTGGACTGGTGTCGTCGCGAAGTGCTGCTCAACCATCGACTCAGAATATGGGACAACAACGAGGGCGACAGTTTGGTGTGGCACAGCAGCCTGTGGAGGAATCGGCATCGGAGGAGTCGGGATCTGAAGAGGAAGATGAAGATGGGGAATCAAATGAGGAAGGAGAAGAGGAAATAGACAGTGAAGAGGAGGAAGAGGAGGAAGAAGAAGATGGCACAGAAGAAGAGGAAGAGGCGTCATCACCAATGCCGAGTCCACAGTATGGGATCCGCGATCTTCCTTCTCGCGGACAAAGCGCTTTCCAATCGCGTTACGAAGCGCCCCAGAAACAAGTGGCAGTTCCTCCGTCGCAATTTACACGTCAGCAGCCGACATCTTATCCATCACAGAACAACGCGGTATCTACGTTGCCCGCAAGACAGCCGAACGGATTTTCGAACTCATCTCAGTACCAGAAGGAGCCTGAAGTGCAAAGCATGACACTCCGACTTGCTGCTGTGGGGATGGACACTGCGAATTTGAGATCCGGGTACAGGGCGCCATACCTAGAAGATGAGCCACCTCAGGCTGCCGCTGCTGTTGTAGCAAGGAGGAGGGACAACAATTCTCCCACCAAGGGGCAATGGGGACAGCAACATTTGCCTCGCCAACCTCCGCCACAAGAACAGTACCAACAGGAAGCACTCCCGACTTCCTCAGTTCGCACTCAGCTTCAACTCGCCCAACTTCAGCGACAACAACAGCAGCAGAGACAAGAGCAAGAACGTCAGCGGGAGCATCAGCAGCGGCAGGAACAAGTGCAAAGGCAGCACATTCAGCAACAGCAGCAACAAAAGATACCCATCGAATCGCCCGCACCTGTTGGAGGGCGTGATAAACGAGCTAATATACCCCGGATAACGTTCGGCGATGCAAATTCGGACGATGAAGGTTCTGGACCAATGATACGTGTTACCGGAGCGGATGGCGGAGGGAGCAGTAAAGGACCACCCCCGACAGCACCGAAAATACAGGTGTTCGAGGTGCCGGGGATCAGCGTTGTGGCTCCGAGCCAAGGAGGAGGGAAGGTCGTGTTGGGTCCGGAAATCATCATCGATGGGGAGGGCGCAAATGATACGCGTTGGAACGGGGGTTCAGCACACCGGCCTCCTCAGCAGCAGCAGACATCACGATCACAGCCGGCGGCATCTGGGAAACCGCGTTCTGGACTTGCGTGTGGTGGATGCCAGGGCGCGATTGTGGGAAGGATTGTGAACGCCATGGGTTTGCGTTGGCATCCGACTTGCTTCCGGTGTACGGTGTGCACCACGCTTCTGGAACATGTGAGCTCGTATGAATGGGAAGGTCGCGCATATTGTCATTTGGATTATCATGAGGTACGAAGGCTCTGCCCATTATTTCACTCTGACTACGAACTCACAGACATTAACGCGACGTCATAGAATTTCGCGCCGAGATGCTTCACTTGTAAAACCGCCATCGTCGAAGAACGGTTCATCAGCCTAGACGACCCGGCTTTGGGAAAGCGAACATATCATGAACAGCACTTCTTCTGCGCTGAATGTGGAGACCCCTTCCTCGCCCCTTCATCGGACCCCAATGACCCAAACTCCTCGTCATATGATGTGGGCTTCACCGTTTATCGTGGACATCCATATTGCGAGGCGTGTCATGTACGACTTCGACTGCCTCGATGCAAGCGGTGTAAGAGGAGCATCCGGGACGGAGATGAGGCTGTTGAAGCGCTCGGCGGGAAGTATTGTTGGGGGTGTTTTGTGTGTAAGGGATGCGAGAGGCCCTTTGAAGATCCTTCATTCTTCGAGAGAGGTGGAGACCCTTATTGTGAGCATTGCTTCAGTGTGATATTGAGGAATGAAGTGTAGTGGGTGGGGGTATCTATGTATCACATTGAGTGGATTTTTCTTTGGCATTTCACTGTCGTTGTTTGAACTCTGTTCTGATATTATATGATTGAATTTGTTGGTCGTCTTTGCGATTCTTGCAATTTCTTCCCGTCATGGCCCCGCAAGCGCCATCCATAAACCCGAGGGAAGCATTGACGACATTTCATTGAGTGCTTACCAAATCATTCATGTTGCCATCCTCCACCTTCACGCTCGGGAAATGGGACTCTTCACAGCGCCCAACGTCCAAAGCCTCACTGATACCTCGCGATGTACTTGAGGCTGCATCCTTATAAACTGTCATCGACCCACTCAAGTTCATACTATCGACATTCTCTACAATGGCTGGAATACCTGACGATCTGAAATTAGAGGCGTATGTGCTCCTGTTGAAGCATTGATCTCTGAAGAAACAATATGTTTTTAGGTCCCTTTCCGAGAATCGTGACTTTGTTAAGACTCGCAACAAGGCGAGTAGTTTTTTCCTCCTTCACGACGACTGCGCCAACCACCTCTCCCTTTAGTTTCGTGAACTGATAACCGCTCTATGCGATTTGGGGCGTTCTGCCAGTGCTTTGTCTGCGATCCAGGCCTTATCCCAACTCCTCGAGGACACTCAAGGGATCGTTGACCAAGCCACTTCAAAAGCACCGACGGACGGGTCCACGGATCGCGGAAATGGTGGTGATTTGCGTGCAGGGCAGGAACCTATCCCACGTGCACAAATTGATGTTGCTTCGAAGCATTTGCGCAAATTGATTGCCGCCTTCCGTGAACTAAGTATTAGGACTGGGGACTTTGAAGACCATTCGGCATGACAGTCTTCACCATGTTCCCACATGTCGCTGACATGTGTTTTCAGAATGAAGCCAATCGTTTTGCGCGCACTCTTTTGTTAGTGGGGGATAGACTCAAGGTTTGTGCCCTTGGTATACAAACGCCCGATTGAATCAATGACACAAACCCTGGACAGCATCGTGTAAACTGCCTTGAGTCAATCGAAGGTATGCGACCCTATGCACTGTACGGATAGGCACTGAGACATAACTTGTGAATTCTAGATGTCATCTCGCACGAGTCGGCGCAACGATTCGTGCCCGAACTGTTTGAAGATGTGGGAAGGGAGCTATCTACGCTTATGCCGTCCATCGAGCAATTCATAACAAACGGTGCGTCCCTTTCACCCTGTGTATCAAGTTATGAATGTATGATTTTGTTCCAGGAATCCCATTTATCCGCCATGACGAGGACAAGCAAGCCGACCACCTTTCGGACATGTCAAACGTTGGGACTTTCTTTGCAGGAGTTGCAGCTACTGCACTGCAATTCTCTTTGAGTAACCCTCCAGTTCCCAACGCCTCGCTCGACGTCGTAAGCTCGTTATGGATCGCGTCATTGGTGTTCAGCATTGGAGCGGCGCTAAACAGCTTTCTCGCGCGTATATGGAAGCAGACCAGATAGTGAGTTCAGCTTCGTCACATTTAGAAGTGATATTGAAGATAACAAAAACAGCGGTTTGCGAGGAACACGGCTGCCTATCCCTGTGAGAATCTGGATCCGCATGGCCCCGATCGTCCTCCTCGGGTCCTCTGCCATCACGTTTCTCGCAGGTCTGATTGCCCTCGTCTACGCCACCAGTCAAGTGCGTTCATTGTGTATTTGAAATTTGGAAAATAGCTCAGCCCACTATCAGTCGCAAGCTATAAAGGTGGTCACAGTCGTGACTACTGGAGGAATCTTCTTGGGGCTTTTAGCTCTATGCTTTTGGTTAGCCGTGGAGCGATTTTGGATTCCTTTCTGGTCGGACAACCCAAAATTCGATTTGAAGGCTCTGGGACAAACCTCTGAATTAGCTGAGGGTGGGGGAAAAGAAGAGTACGAGATCATCCGGGAATCCCGGCCGACGGCGTTGGTGCACAAAAGTGTTTGGAGACCCTTACACCGCTTAAGACTCTACTTTTGGGGTCCTGTGCTGGAAAGGACTGCAGATGCACGTCGTTCTTTAGATATCGAGGGTGCACCGTTGGCAAAAAGCGGAACTCAAATCGCGGATCGCCTTCCAGCCAAATTACTACGACCGCCCATACCACCCGGACTCTCCCTCGAGGCCAAGATCCCGACAAGCTCTGAGTCAATATCTTTAAATTCGCTTGGTGTGGACGGTCAACCCGAGGTCCGGCACATCAGCTTCTCTCCTGACGGTGACAAGCTGGCTGTCTTAATCAATTTGTACGATTACTATCCACCACATCTGTTCCGACCCGAAGCTGATTATCGGAAGGCATCAAGACATGGGTACGATCACTGGGCACATGCTCATACATGACTGCCAAGCGCCGGTGAGACCCGAGTAGGGCTCTGTTATACAACGTTCACCAACTTTCCTCAGGAAAACGACTATTGGGTTCTAGTACCGCATTCTACTTTTGAAGAGGTTGTCTGGTTCGTCAAGTTTCCAAGGGTGGCGGCGTGTCGATCTGAGGTCCATGAATAGGTCTCCGAACGGCCGAAACATTCTTTTCCGAGATAGAAGTGGATATGTTGTGTATACTGTTCAGTTTTTTTCCTGCCTCGTTTTATGCAACAGCTAACGCTGATTCTAGCAAGATAGCCCTTTTGCTAACCAAGGCATCCCCACTATGCGTACAAACATTGCAAACATCGCAGTGGCATGGAGCCGACGTGACGAAAGTACGTGGCATGGTTGTCGAGCGCGCTTGCAAAGAGTGATCAACTCCCACCCCTTAGGCGTCTTGGTTGCTTGTGGTCAAGATGTGAAAAAGCGGGTAGGCCACTTGTATATTTGTGATAGTGTGGTAATTCCTTGACGTAGAACTATCTCAGAACATGCGCACCCATGTCGAAAACACTTCCTACAGCTTCAGAGGTGGCCAAATAAAGGGGATCGCCCCAATTCTAAACCGCGACATGTTGCTTGCAATGACCGAGGTCGGTCCTCCCTCCAAGAAAGCGGCGCGGACGAGGTATACACTCGAAAAACGCATATCGAGTAGGTTTCTACGTTCATTCCACTGCTCTGAAACGAGGGCCTTACGAGTCACGAACTCTCAGCATACGACATAGAGCAACATCAGGTTGTTGAGTAAGCCATAAACCTGCCCCAGATTATTGACAAGGCTGACTTCATGCCTCAGTTGTGTTCCATTTCTGTTTGACACCCCCACGAAGCTTGTCGTGGCGAAAAATGGGGTTGACGTTCTCATTTCTTTCAAACGGGGGGTGAGATTGTTCCCCAAGGTCATGTTTGATGAAGGTTCCTTGCTTACTGTATCACTGGAAAGCCGCCACGGCTTTGGACCTCGAGTCCCGACAATGGCATCCTTACACAGCGGCTGACATGTGCAGAACCACGCGATATGCAATTGTCGGTGACGGGTCAGTTCATGGGTGCAAACGACGACCTCGTTTGCGGTTTGAGCTCAGGTAATGTTCATTAGTCGATCCCGATAAGAAACGCGTTGATTTGGACACCAATTGACAGGTCACATTTACTTCTGGAAAGCAGACGACGGTCGCCTGATCCACCAAGTGCCGACAAACCAGCTGTTTTTCAGCGCTAGCTCCCTGGAGGGAGATTCTTTTCATTTTGCTACTGCGGGCTCGACTTCTTGTGAGGTGTGGGGGCAGAAATCTGCCTCAGCGGAGAATCTCAGCGAAGTATCTCAACTGATAGAAGGAGATTTGTCTGGGACGTTTGATCACGCATCAACGTCGGGTATAACACTGCGGGGGTGAGTCTGGACTGGCACCCAGATCGGGCAAAGGTGGTCGTCACAACATGACACGAAGCTCGTATGATGATATGTCGCGATGTTTTATACGGACGTCATAACAATTTTGTCAAGAAATAATGACATGATGACTGCATAAGATACACACCGTGCTGTGGTGGGAAAATTCTAACGAAGCCCTGTCGAGTTTCCCGTTTCGGCTCCTGCCGTCTCCGACCTGGTTTGTTCGGAATGTCAAAGTTTTGACGTTTTTCGCACTCTCGTGCTCGGTTTACAACATCATGCTTTAATAATACTCATTTCCAAGCCAAGTGTCCCCCATGACTTCGCCACGCACAAAAGGTGAAAAGGCCGGCTTAGGCGCTCATCGTATAACAGGGGAGGACACGGAATTTGTTGGGTGCGAGAGTTTTGGTCCCTATGCTTGAAAACCGATACTGAGCAGTCCTTCAGGGCCGTTGGGAGCTTTGACGAGAAGGTCGGCGGATCATCGCCATTGTTTGGAGGACTTTGCTAATTTGCAACCTAGCTCAACGAACTCCTCACCGCTTTCTATCTCGTGGGGCGCTCTTCAGGCGCAATCTATGCCGTCAGAGACTTGCAATCCTTGCTTCAAACCACAACGATCCCAACTTTTGTCCATAATTCTCATGCAATTGACCCAACAAGAGCTAGCGGGATCCTCACGAAGGAAACTTCATCAAATACGGAAGTTATCGACCATTTCAGTGAAGTAAGCGAGGTGCTTTATCAAATACGGGATAGAATGGAGGATTTCCAAGACCATTCGGTACCAGAGATCCCTTTTTCTCGTCGAGTGGCTTTGAATGACGAACGACCCTTTTAGGGCGAAAACCATCGGTTCGCATCATCCCTTTCCCTCCTTGGAGACAAATTCAAGGTTTGTGGTCAGATTCTTCGAACCCACGGCAGGATTGTAACTTTAGAGGTGACAGCAACGAGCCTCGGACCTTCAAGTTCATCGTGGTCGGTAGCGCACCTCTTGTTTGTCTTGTGTATCTCACATCATTTCCTTGTAGGTCGTCTCTCGTCCCCGCCTGTCAGGCGTTTCTTACACCACCTGTTTCAAGAGTTCGGCAAGGAATTCTTGAAATTGGACAAACCCATTACGCAGTTCATCACAATTGGTAGGCCCCGAAATTCTTGAGCAGTACCTGTTCTCTGAAGTTTGCGGAAAGGCATTCCCTCTATCAAGCATGACGAAGAGAAGGACGCGGATAATCTTTTGAACATGTCAGGCGTGGCTACATTCTTCGCGGGTGTCACTGCTACGACATTACAGATGTCTATGAGCACTCCGCCCGCTCCTGCATCACCCCTCAACCTCGTAAACTCATTGTGGATTGCGTCATTGGTCTTCAGTATTGGTGCCGCCTTGAATAGCTTCCTTGCTCGAGTTTGGAAGCAAACAACGCAGTATGTCTCGGGGTCCAGTAACGCTGAGCTCACCGTTGACGAGCCACTGCAGTGGTTCTCGAGGGAAACGACTTCCAACTCCGCTGAGAATTTGGATTCAAGTGTCTCCGATTGCGTTCCTTGCGGCTTCTGTCTTGTGCTTCCTAGCGGGGCTTATCAGCTTTGTATACTCGACAACTCAGGTGCGTGCCGTCTTTTTTGCCGTTGTAGTTGTACCTGACGATTGATGTCTACCTTCAGTCACAATCCACGAAAGTCATTACGATTGTGACAACCGCTCTCATATTCTTGGGGCTTCTTGCTTTGTGCATAATGCTCGCTGTAGAGCGCCAAATCTTTCCTGCCTACAAAAGGCTGAAACTTAAGACAACAATGAACCCTGAAAAACCCACGCAATCCTCTAATTTAACACGGGACGTCGTATCTGTCACCCCTGAGGACGGTGGTGAGGGTGGTCTGCAGACCATTGGGGCGCACAAAACTCAGCCCTCCCAGCGCCTCCCGTGGTGGAAGAGGATTATTACCCTCCTTTCGAAGCCTCAAGACCCCCCAAGCGATGTTGCCATTGCTCAGAAGGCTCCACAAGATGTAGAGACGGCAGGCCCTACCCTTGGCCAGCCTCCGATCAGCCCAATCCGTCATTTTCGGGATTTTGCCAGGAAATTGGTCATTGGGTCTCGTGCAGGCAACAACTTCCGTCTTGATGGCAAGCAAACTCAAGTAGCAGGACTCCACGGCTCTTCGCCAATGGAACTTCTTACTTCTGGTGATCTGAAAACTAAAATTCCCATGGTAGTGGAGCACGCAATCAATGCCACACAGCCAGAAGAAGTCCGGCATGTCAGCTTCTCCCCTGATGGGAAGTTTCTGGCTGTCATTATGAATCGGTAGGTTCCCTGTCCAGATTCTCTAGCTGCAGTTCCTTACACAGAAATTTCATAGTCCTCTCATGAAGATAAGTCACGCAAGAGCTGTTATATATCAGACGGAAGTGGGTGCGACAGTGCCAGTTTACTATGATCTTCGCGCCTCACCAGCCACAGAATTATTCCGAGGTCGCCGCATTTCCTAATTTACAATCTCCGTTTTTGCACGAGAACATTATCTGGTTTGTCCTTGTCTTGAAGAATGGTTCAGCTTCCTGATTGAAGGGTTTTGTCGGCAGGTCTCCCAATAGTCAGAGCCTCCTCATCCGATCAAAAAAACGCCTCGATGTCTTATGTATGGTGAGTAAGGATTGTTAGTTCGGGAATCAAGGATGCTCACTTAGCTAACAAAGCATCCGCATGGCGCGACATTTTTTAAACGGAAACATACAATTGCTGGGGCTGCTTGGAGTTCTGAGAATGGTGACGGCAGATTCGATCACTCCGAAACCATGATGGTCAACTCACCAGTTTCCCCAGATGTTTTACTGATTGACAATCGACAGGTTTATAAGATGGTGACCTCCCTCATCATCTCCATGTTGGAGCATTATTTTTACTTGTGTTCTCGCTAGGATATTCACAACGGCGTGATTCGTGCCCATTACCCCTTCCAAGGCGGACAGCTGCAGGGCGTCATTGCAATACCCCAACGGCGTCTTTTAATGGTGTTGATCACGACGGATCTACCACCGAATATCGCCGCACAAGAGGGTTTCATACCCGAGAAACGCGTCGTAAGTAAGTGCATGTTTTTTGTTGTTTATGACTTATAGCCCATCACTGACCACCTACACAGCATTCGACGTGAGCAGTAACACTACTGTAGAGTGCGCACCACACTTGCAATAGGTGATTCCCTTGATTGACTTGCGTTGCCGTCTACGTCTAGTTGTGTCTCATTTTTGCTGGAAACCCCAATCCAGATTGACGTCGCGCAAAACCACCAAGATGTGCTCATTTCATTTGAGGAAGGGGTGAGTGTTCCGGAAAAACATGTAACTGCCATACTCATCAGACGTACAAGCCACCACAACTTTGGACATGCGAACCCACGAGCTTCGCCCTCTCCCGTCGATTGATCTATGAACCACCTCCGAACGTGCAATTGACTGGAAGTGCTCGCTTCATGGGGATCCATGATCAGGTAGTGGTTGGCATGAGTACTAGTCAGTAACTGCCATTCATCGTGTCATTATTGTTCCTAAAATATTCAACAGCCGGGAACCTCTATCTCTGGCACAAGAATGATGGAACATTAATCCATCGAATAAAGGGAACCGGCGAACGCATCCAATCTTTCAGCGGAAGTCCGAGGGACACTCACCCTTTCCATTTTGCTGTCGGTCAACGGACCTCTTGTCAGATCTGGTCAGGCTCACAAATAGTCAAACAAGGAGATTCCGCAGAAAAGAGCGATGACGAGGAAGATGGCGCTATTTCTCTTTACGAAGAAGATCAAGTGGGCGCGAAAGGCGTTGAAGGATCTCATATCCCTAGTTACGAGGAACCGCGGTCCCAGTTCGTGCAAGGTTCTAGCCGCGAAATGGAAAAACGCTCTGTGAGTAGTGGGACATGAGCGATCGGAAAGGTCTTTGTTTTTTTTTCATGACATGTACGAATTTTCTTACCACACTTTACACACTGGAATCTATGGATCGCCGAGCGGAATACAGATTCATTTGCATTTGTGATCGATACAGGGCAGAACTTCGTCGTTATTCCAATCGTCGTCGTTCCCTCACCACTGCATCCGCCATCTCACCAAGGCTTTCAAATCGCCAGTTCCATTTCACTCCTCCACTTTCCTTTGCTTTCCCTCGATCGATCCATGTTGTAGACATCCCAAGGGACGCGCCAGGGACGATATCATGCGTAAGGCTTTGAGCGACGATGAGAGTCTTCTGGATAACCTCCGTCGGGCTGGGGTTTGGGTTCTTGAGAAGCCCTTGCTCTCGGATCGCGCGGAGGGCATAATGAAACATTTCCGGGGATGGTTTGTAGGCGTGGGTATCTTGGGCGGTAATGATCATCGAGAACGGGGATTGACAGCCTTCGATTGAACGCGGCAACCAGATAGGGCCGACGGGTCGCGTGTACAACGGGTTCGGGGGAGCGTCGGTCTGGGAAGCGTGGAGAAACACCCCAGTGGAAAGGGCTTCGTGGGTGTATTCGAAGGAGACATGGTCTACATTGGAGAGGACGACGAGTTTGAAGTGAGATGAAAGACGCAGAAGGGCTTCGGCGGTGTCTGGGAATAGTGGCCAATATCTGATGGACTTTGCAAATGCGCGGTGAAGATTTTCGTGGTTAGCCACGATATTGGGGGCGAGATCAGGGGTTATGGTTCCTGTTTCGACGAGCAGGGCTTCTTCAAGTTTTGCATGTATTCTGAAGAGAAGATCGGAGTATAATGCGTTGGGGTACTTGGACTGGAGGTCTTGTTCGGTTGTAGAATAAGCAACTAGCGCAGCTTTTCTCGACCAACGTTTGCTAGGAGGGACCAAAGCGAGGAGTGGCTGAAGTGCATCAAATATTCCCGTCTCCCAATCCTGGAGGGACGAAGGTTGTCATCGTGTTGAGCGCGGTCACCGTTGAGCTTACTCACGATCAAGGTGGCATAAACATCAAAAACAAGAACGTCGTGGTTTGTAAGACAGGACATGCTTTCAGGCCGTTATTTGATGCTTGGCATGGCCTATAAAGGGTGCCACGGAGTAAGTTCACCCCGCCGGATCATGGTGGTGGTGAGTCATTGCCTGCAGTTGAACGCTTCGTTGGCTCCGCTCGGTTAGCAATTATTACGGCATCCTACACATGTTGTCGTAAATCTTTGGCCCTTGGGATGTAAAATTGAGCCTGATCTTCATTGCGAGTTATATCTACCTCTGAGGACGGCGGCTGTTCACCACATTGGTTAATCCTCCTCCCAGCTGTGAATAGCTGGCAGCGAGTTGAAAGCGACCTGATCGATCAAGGTGACGTCAATTGTTATCTCTGGACGGAACAACCAAATAATCATCTCGGCTTCAAATTTAGAGCCACTGTGTGCCTTGGCTTTGTCGGTCTGTCGTTTCCAGGGTCCCCGAGGTAGGCCCTTTATAAGAAAATTTCCATCGATTTGGCTGGAATGCGCCTGTCTGGTTCTCAACTTCTTTGTTTCTTACAGTCATGAAGTTTGCAAGGTGAGTTCGTTTTTTCTAGCCCCACATCCCCATCCTCTACCTTCTAATTGCCACCAAAGATATCTTCAGGAGACGCAAGTGGGTCTTTATTGGTCGTGTGCCCCATTTAACCGACTGACAAAAGCTTAGACGCCCGAGTGGAAAAAAGCCTACATGTGCGAATGCTCATTGACTCTGCATCTTAGAATACTTCTGGGCTAAACGCTATTCCAGTGACTATCGTAAACTCAAAAAACGCATTACTGCTGTTCGCAAGGCCCAACAAGGCCTCACGGAATCCCCAACCGACTCAGCTGACGACTTTGTCTCCCAACGTCGCTTCTCTGATGTGGACGCCGATATTCAGATCGAACCTCGACCAACCACCGAGTCTCCACGGCGTCGCCCAACAGTTACATCCCCCGACCGCCAGTCAATATCAAATCGCTCAGTCAAAAGCCGTTCTTCCTCTGAAGTCGTTCCTGACCGCGACGGCAGCTTTGTGTTAGTCCCTGGGCCTGGTTCCTCGAGCCACACACCTGTTCGGGACCAGTCTCGCCCGCCAATCCGTGGTCGCCGGACCTCCATAATACTGCGAATATCTATGCGCAATGGTGCCAACCTTAGAGGCAAAACCGGGTCCACAAAACGTACGTACTCCACTTTTGTGACGCCTCAGGTTCATCACTTACCCACCCCCAGTCCCTGCGTCAAGCTCCGGATCAAATTCTCGCCCTATCGAGCCGTACACTGTCCTGCCTTTACACGACTTACTCGCACAGCTCTCGCCCCAGGAATTGGCCTTCTTCACCACTCTAGACGCAGAGTTGGACAAGATCGAAGCTTTCTTTTTGGATCGCGAAAAGGAAATGCAGGGGAGAACGCGCCTGCTCCAGGATCAACTGAATGAGCTCATCGATCACAGACGTATCTTCCAAGTGAGTGTTCAGCATCGTCGTTGATAACGTCATCCCTAATAATAGACTTTCCAAAGGCCGCACACCCCAAACACATTCATGCCTGGCAACTTTCCGCCCCTATATCCGCCACCCTGACTTCGTCTGCTCGAAAATTGGCTACTCGTCTCCTCAAAGGCGGCAAAGAGACTCCACCTGCTCCACCCCCTTCTCCAGAACCACTGTCGTTCTATACCTTGGACACTCTATCCCCGCAGTTTGACCAGAACAAGCCGAAACAGCCCGAAGAACATCGTGAAAAGGATGTGAAAGAAATCGCCACGCCCGAGCGTGTCCTGCGTGCGGCTTCCCCTCCCCGTGGTCGTTCCGAACGTATGGGCCGTACTTCGCGCCCTGGAACGGCGCCGCCATCACGTGCGGGTTCCCTGGTTCGCGGGTTAGTGGCAAAAGTTCTTGGGACGGGGGCGAACGTTGTCAAGGAGGAAGATCTCGACGGGGAGAAAGGGGAAACACCAATAAAGTCACGAGCTCCTTCTCCGATTCCTCGATCGCTAGATCCGGACGAGTATCTCATTGCAAAGAAAAAGTTGAAAAAGGCGGTTTTAGAGCATTACCGGCAAGTCGATTGACTGGTTGTGGAGGACTCAACACTGACTGTTGGTTTTAGTGGTTTGGAAGTGTTGCACAATTACCGTGTAAGTGTCAAGTCTGCGTGTACTGTGGACTTGTTTCATGATGCTGCGTTGTAGATCTTGAATGTCACTGGCTTTAGAAAGGCGCTCAAGAAATTCGAGAAGGTCACGAAGGTTTGTCCCAAGTAGCTCATTGATATTTGAATGCGCTGACGTATCATGATGTAGATTCGTGCACAATATCAATATATGACCGAAAAGGTTGGTCAACCTTTGAATACCTCTCCTTTGAACTCCACGGCCTCAACTTCCATGGTTTGATTTCCCAGGTTGAAAAGAGTGCGTTCGCGTCCGACAAGTCTATTAGAGTTATGATGCGACAAATGGAGGACATGTATGCGGGCGTGTTTGGTTTGTCTTTCTTGATAGTTGTCTTCGGGGCGAGTCTGATCCGTCGAGTAGCTCGGGGAGACAAGAAACGCGCGATGCAGCGTCTAAGGGCGGGTGCGCAAGTCAAGAGCCATCATTACAGTACGTTCCGTTCGGGATTGTTCTTCGGTCTTGCCGGTCCCGCCTTTGTGGATGGGTTGGTCAAAAGTACGTTTCCCGACTCTGAGATGGAAATTACCGGACTCATGGTGATAGGTTATCAAACCTCGACACGAGATGCTATCCCGGGCTGGGACGGGTTGCTCTTTGTGTATGGCGTGCTATTGGTGCCCGTTGTTTTCACAATCTTGGTCGGCTTGAACCTACTGGTATGGTCAAGATCGCGGATCAACTATGTATTCATTTTTGGTGAGACTTACTCTGCAATCTTGCGCCCAGTTCTTAATACCATTTTTCTTCTTCTCAGAATTGGATGTTCGCACGCGGTTGGACCACCGCGAATACTTCGAGGTATACCACTTCAATCACCGTCGCGCTTTCAACGCTAATCTCTGTAGGTCCCGAGTATCATTTTAGCCGGACTTTGTTACGCCTTTTGGCTCTCATTCAGCCAAGCTGGATCACCGCATATATCACCCGAAACATGGCCATTGATTTGGTTGGCTTTTACCGCCGCATTGATGGTTAACCCATTTCCCTTGCTATTCAAGCCAACGAGATATTGGTTGGCGAGAAATACGGGAAAACTTTTCCTCTCTGGGACGCAAAGAGTCGAGGTATGACGTGTTTCCTATCCTGCTTAAAATGTGGCTAACAAGTGGCTGTAGTTCACAGATTTCTGGCTCGGGTGAGTGTCTTCACTTGATTGTGCAATGGGTCTGCCACTGACGTCGGGACAGCGATCAATTTTGTAGCCTTATCTTCTCACTGTCAAATCTATACCTTTTCGTCTGTGTGTACGCGAACGGACTGGATTCTCACTGGAAAAAATGTGGAAGCGGGTCGCGACTATGGGCTGTCGCCTTTGCGCTCGCTGCGTTACCTTTGTTCATTCGTTTGGTGCAGAGCATTAAGCGTTATGCTGATTCTGGTCTAATAACACATTTGGTCAATGTACGTCTGCTTATTGTCTGATTTGCAAGTCGATCGCTGACTCCTCATTAGGGCGGAAAATATGCTTCGGGAATTATCAGTTATCTATTCTATTTTTATTGGCGACATAGCGGTGAATTCCTTTCGATTTACCCACTCGTTTCTGATCGTGCTGATACTCGAGTACATCTTGTTAGGGAGCGGCAGGGGTGCTAGCTTCGCTCTGTGGTGTTTGTTCAACATATGTTACTCAGTTTATGCTTCGACATGGGTTTGTTGCTTTCATCTGGCCTCCATCATCAGATTTTGTTGGACTGAATCGTTCGCAGGATCTGCTTATGGACTGGTCTCTTCTTCGAGTTCATGCTCCATACCCGTTGTTGAGGCCAGAACTGGTGTACTCTGATTCCGTCTTTGTCAGTGGTCCTCCGTCTTTTGAGTTTTCGGGACTGACGCTTTCTTCAGCTTTATTATTTCGCTATTGTGAGAAAGATGTGACGACTCGCTTGACTCCCTGCAAGAGCTAACGGTTGTCTGCAATACAGGTCACCAACGTTCTTTTGAGATTTACCTGGATCATGTATATACCATCATCGGGGCCTAGTCCGTATATCCGTACGTTCACTTGTGGAGTGTTAGAAGCCGTTAGGCGGTGCCAGTGGAACTTTTGTGAGTTGCATTCATTCTTGTACTCCAAATCTTTCGCACGCGTTG
>CEMH01204434.1:14368-26730 GCA_001179725.1 Macrocystidia cucumis | reverse complement strand
GCATATACATAGAGCATATTTGTTAGTAGATTTGTCTGTAGATGAAATCATCCAATCTTTGCACAGGGGCGTCGAAAGAAGTAAAGAGGCGTTCACGATTCACCAGCACCAGTGGAAGGTAATTAAATCGTGAAACAACCTTTGTCAGGATTGAGAACAGGAACGCGACACTCTTGAAACGTGAGTTATCCAAGACAACCGAGGCGAACAACGGTTGCGAGGATACCGGGCCGGTTTGGGTTATTTATTTACGTCATCGCGCGTTGTTTTGTGATTCTTATCCGCTCGCGTCAGACGCGATCCTAGCTTGCAATTGTGGGCCGCAACTAACGGTCACCAAGATGGAACTGTAAAGAAATGTTGGGCAAGAACTATTGAAGCTCTAGACTGGCCCCGGTCGTTGACCTCCAGATACCCCGATGCTGATGCCAGGTAGGACATACCAAGCGGACATGAGTGAAGTATGAACATGAAGATTGCCGGATCTAGCTGTTGCTTCAGGTGTGGGGCCTTTAGCGTTTCCTTCCAGGGTCCTTTCGTCTTGGCTGTAAATTTTCATTGGTTTTGAAGGGCTACGCGTCGGACTCTCCGGGTATTCATTCTTTTCCTTTTCCTTTTCTCTCAGCTATGAAGTTTGCAAGGTCAGTTTGTTCTCTCTGAACGCGCGTCGACGTCTGGGCCTCCACCTTTCTAATGAGCGTACAAGATATCTTCAGGAGACACAAGTGAGCCTTTTTTTCTTCGTCTACGTTCAATGTCCTGATTGAGCCGCAGACTCCAGAATGGAAAAAAGCCTACATGTATGCCCCCGCGACAGAATTTGAATGACATCGACTGACCAGTAAAAATAATAGTGACTACCGCGACCTCAAGAAACGCATCAAGGCCATTTCTGCTCGTCGGCATAGCACCAACCATGGTGAAGATTCATTCTTGCGAAGTTAACTCCCTGTCATTGCTGACGAGCAACAACGACCAGTCACTCTTTCACTCACAAACGCTCGTTTCCCTACTTTGGACAGCTCGGCGACTTCTATCACGCCTTCCGAATACGGCCCCGACCTTGTTGAAAATTTGACCTTAATTTCCGATCGTCGTTCTTTGGGTGCCACTGCTATTCGGGGCTTGGCGCGACCGCAGAGGCAAAGCCGGCGAGCCTCCGTCATGCAGCGACTGTCTACACGCATCAGCGGTCATGTTCGATTAAGGAGCGGATCTGCGAAGTGTATGTATTATATTGAGTTACTCCTTCATTTATTATTCTGAACTACCTTGCCAGTTCTCGGATTGAATTTGACGCCGAACCCTCATTCTCTGGAGCCGCACTCTGAACCACCTTTGCATCTATTACTTCTTCAACTTTCCCCTCAACAACTTGCGTTTTTCGATGCGCTGGATGCACAATTGAACAAGGTCGAGTCGTTCTTTTTGGATCGCGAGAAAGAATTGCAAGAACGAACGCTCCACCTTCAAGATCAGTTGAACGAGCTCGTTGATCACAGACGGGTCTTCCAAGTGGGTATCGTCTCTGAAGTTCCTTTTGTGTCATAGTTTTTCAATGGTTCGACAAGGCTACATACTCTCAACACCAAGCATGGCAACTTCCCGCCCCTATTTCCTCCACCCTGCGTTCGTTCACACGAAAATTTATTACTCATTGTGTCCCGAATGATCGTCGTCCAAAGCTGTCATCCACGATATCACCTTCTGAGCCTCGTTTCAAGACTGGTGAAATAAATCCCTTTGAGGAGTGCGAAGTCAAGCAAAATTCCGATGGGCCCGGAACAGGTCGGGAAAGTCTCAAAGTGCCTGAGCCAGTTCGACACGCGACTCTTCGAGATCGTACAGAGAGGCCGGATGCATCACGCATTGGAAATACCACTTCTTCACGATCTGGATCCATTTATCACGGGATGGTGCCTGGAATAGACGAAAATGTACCCTCGGACGGGGAAGGAGGGGATGAAGAAAAAGGGCAAGCAAGATCAACAACGATGCCTCAGTCTCGAAGCAAACGCGCACTTGACCCGGATGAATATCTGTATGCGAAGAAAAAGTTGAAAAAGGCGGTTCTGGAGCATTACCGGCAAGTCAACATTCTTCAGCCATCGTGAAACCCTGCAATGACAGTGATGGGATATAGCGCTCTGGAGGTTTTGCACAACTATCGGGTTGGTCATAGTTCCCAAAATTTAACTTTTCTCTTCCTTGTATCGACTTTCTTTGTTCAGATCTTAAACGTCACCGGGTTTCGAAAAGCCATTAAGAAATTCGAAAAGGTTACCAAAGTCGGTGTCCCATTCCCTGCTGTCAGCGCCAAAGCACTAATCCGAAACTTGTGCTACTAGATTGGTGCGCAAAGGCAGTATATGGCGGAAAAGGTTGACCCGATGGACATTCAAACTGGTCATAGCTGATTATTCTGCTCGAAATATTGTAGGTCGATAAGAGTGCATTTGGCTCGGACAAGACGACCCAGAGCATGATGCGTCAGACGGAAGCTATTTATGCTATGGTGTCCGGTAGGTCTTTCGTCGCATCCGTATGCTGTACCTCAATCGCGTACAACTAGATGGTGGAGACAAAAGGCGTGCAATGAAACGACTCAAGGCTGGAGCACAAGTCAAAAGTCACCATTATAGCACGTTCCGCTCTGGGCTTTTATTAGGTCTCGCAGTCCCGGCCGTGCTGGATGGCTTGTCAAAGAGTGGGTTTCAGTTCCGCCTCATGTGTTTCTGAAATGACCATCTGCCCTATCTCTAGGTTTCCAAACCTCGACTCAAAAGTCCATCCCTGGCTGGGATGGGCTGCTGTTCATTTACGGTGTATTGGTGGTGCCAGTGGTCTTCATTCTTCTCGTTGGTTTGAACCTGCTGGTATGGTCGAGGTCCCGAATCAATTATGCTTTCATTTTTGGTACGGGTCTGGATTTGTTATTATGGCTTGTCCTTATGTTTTTTTTTCAGAACTTGATGTCCGCACGAAACTGGACTACCGTGAATATTTTGAGGTAAAACCGAAACCTGACAAATGTATCTTTCGAAACGACTAACTCTGCATTAGGTCCCATGCATTCTCTTAGCCGGGCTTTGCTATGCCTTCTGGTTGTCATTCAACCAAGTAGGATCGCCTCGCATACCTCCCTCGTCGTGGCCTTTAGTTTGGCTTGGCTTCGCAGCCGCGTTGGTTGTCAATCCACTTCCTTTCTTTTTCAGACCATCAAGATTCTGGCTGGTGAAACGCACCGGGAAACTCCTCCTTTCTGGAACGCGGAGGGTCGAGGTATTGCCTGTTCATGGTTTGTCGTCTTGGTCTGATCAGCGAACCACTCTAGTTCACAGATTTTTGGTTGGGGTGGGCCTGCCTATATCCTCTTATTATAGGGTTGAAAACTGATCAGCAGGATAGAGACCAATTTTGCAGCCTTGTCTTCTCGTTATCGAATCTCTTCCTCTTCGTTTGCGTCTATGTAAACGGGCTGGACTCTGATTGGAAAAAATGCGGCAGCGGGTCGCGTTTATGGGTTGTCGCTTTCGCGTTGGCTTCGCTTCCCTTTGTGGTTCGCTTGATTCAGAGTTTCAAGCGTTACGCCGATTCGGGTGTCATGGCACATTTAGTCAATGTGCGTGTTCATCTCATTTGGCGGGAATCCTTGCTAAGAGTGTGATAATTAGGCTGGAAAATATGCTTTGGGGATCGTAACCTATTTGTTTTATTTCTACTGGAGACATACAGGTGCGTTTCGCAGGTCCCCATTTCATCCCTGCATGCTGAAAGCGGTTGTTTAGGGAGCGGCAGAGGTATAAGTTTTGTACTTTGGTGCTTCCTCCATATTAGCTACTCGGTCTACGCGTCGACATGGGTTTGTAACTTCCTCTTGGTTCTCTTTGTCACTCACTGATACACCTTTTAGGATCTGCTCATGGATTGGTCCCTCTTCAAAACCCACACACGATACCCGCTGTTGAGACCAGAGTTGGTCTACTCTGAATCTGTTTATGTCAGTTCTTCGCTTTTGAATATTCCACGATTCTGGTGCTAATTGCAATCATCGATGAAATCAGTTTTATTACTTTGCTATTGTAAGACGAGCGACATGTGCAAACTTGTGCATTTATCTGTCACTAATCCATGAAACGTGCGGCAGATATCAAACACTCTTTTAAGATTTACCTGGATTATGTATATACCGACCGCTGGGCCTAGTTCTCATGTCCGAACATTCGTTTGTGGGTTGTTGGAAATCATCAGGAGATGGCAGTGGAACTTTTGTGAGTCGTCGTACTTTTTCTCGTAGATCTATGGCTGATGTGGGCGACAGATCGTTTGGAGAATGAACATCTTGGGAATGTGGACCAGTATCGCGCGACTCGGGAAGTGCCCTTGCCGTACACATTTGGCGGCGACGAACGCGGAGCTAGTCACAGAGGGGACGACGAAGATGATTGAGAACGCTGTCCCCTACTACATAGTGTATTCATCACTCGCGGGTACACACTGTTGTAGAGTGTTTAATTGAACCCACTTCAGAGGCCACTTCAAAAAGAGCAGCATTGTTCTCAAATGTCCCAAATATTACATGGCGCTGGGATTATCACCAAAATAATTCCCTTCCAATGCAACATGTTCGTCCCAGTTGTCCAAATCCGTGAGACACCTCCCAAGGTCATACTTCTGCAAAACTTGCGTCACCTCCGACTCATCAACCGGCCTCTCCTCCACAGATAACCCAGGGGGAATGGGCGGCAACGACCGAAACATCGCTCTCGCCACGCCCACTTGCGCCAGGTACTCCTCCACCGGAACAGGCGGGGGGTAATTCGGCTCGGACCTGACGACCTGCTCGATGGAGCCGTGCGTTTTGATGAACTTGAGCGCGCGCACGGGACCTACGTTCTTGATCCGCTGGGTGAAGTCGGTGCCGATGAGGAGGAGAAAGTCGATGTAGGAGTTTTTGGTCAGTTGGAGGTTGGTGCGGATGTCGGCGCCGTGGACGATTTCGAGCTGGCCTTGGCGGTTAGTCATGTTACGGATCAAGGGTGCTTCGAATGCTAGGACGTCCTGTTTTTTTTTGGGGGGGAGAGGCAATGTGTGTGGGTAGAGGGATGGGGTTGGTCAGTGATGAGGAGGGAGGGAGTTTTTGGCAACGTACAGTGTCTTCACTTCCAACATAATCAGCGAAGCCGTTGATGACCAAGGACGATGCAAGAGCTTCTGCCTCCACAGCACCAACTGTTTCTAAACACTGTATACCCATGGCTCGTAGTATTTCTTTCGATTCAGAGTAAGTTTTCGAATTCGGGGGGTTCGCACGTCTGCCGAAGGAGGCAGCTATAAGTTGGCTTCGTTTGGTGAGGCTGAGCAATTCCGCGGTAACACGGGCAGTGGCGGAATCGTATTCTGGGGAAGCTGCGATGGCAGCCAAGTCTTCCCAAAGTTTACCTTCTTGTCGAGTGAGTTGGTGTTGGTCTTTGGTGACGAGTCCGTCTGGGTCACGGTCGCTCACGCGCAAGGAAGGGGTTTCTAGAGAAGCGGAGGGTAGTGGAGGAGGTGGTGGGGGTTCTGATGCCAGAGAGTTGAGTTTAGATATGCTTTGACGGTAATTTATGTAAAGAGATGCTAGAGTTGCTGGAACCTCCCCAAATGCGTTGCGAACGGAAGTCAAGAAAGAGGATCCGAGGGATGAAGTAGTGTCTGAACTCGTTTGTGGGGCATGGGTCGGAGGAAGAGAGTCCGCGGGTATGTTGTAGTCTTCTAGGATGACGGGAACTTCGGATACAGATTGTGATGAATCATAAGGCAGGTCAGGCGTATCTTCGTGAGTATGTATTTGAGGTAAGACCGGCATATTATCCATATCGTCTAATTCTTCAGTTTTGACTGAGGATTCGTTGAGCGGGGTTAAACTGGATTTTGCAAGGTCACCGAGGGCAGGAAGCAAGGCAGCATCGTCGAATGTGACATCGAACAACTCTTGTTCCGGACCAGCGGCAACTTTGATGAGTTGTGAGTCATCTGGTGGGCGTAGCTGTTGGAGAAGATGTGCAGCGCGTTCGCGCTCTGTGGGGTCGAGATAGGGCAGTCGCCTCAAGACCTGGGCGACCTCTTGCAAGCGGACGAGACGTTGCTTTTCCACTGTGTACCGATGGACCGCTTGTCGCCGTATCGCTCTCCGCCGTTCGTTCTTTGGACATTTGATTAATCATCCGAGTTCATCTGAGAGGGTCGGGACGTGTTACCTCACGAGCTTTTGCTAAGTTCCGTTCTGCGCCGTCAAAGATGCAAACCGCTGAAACATTGGAATCTTTGAGCTCTTTGATCATTCTATACCATCCAAGGACATGACGATGACGATGTGGGACTGGTGCGAAATGAAAGCGAGTGGTGATGAGTGTGGCATCTCTGGTTTAAGGATTGAAACTGTGAGGATGAGGTCAAGGAGAGAGAGTTCGCGTGTCCTCTCACATGACAATAGTCTTCCCGGATAAACTTCGGAGACGGTCTGGAAGTGGTTTTATCACAACAGGACTGCGCGACGGTCAGATGGAATGAACATGGCGTGAAGGTGAATGAATATGATATTTACCAAGCTTTCTGAAGAAAAGGACCAAGCCCAAGTACACCCATCACACGGTACCGGTTGCCGTGGGGGAGGTGGTGGTCACTGGGAACGAAAACAATGCTGTTGTTGGCTCTTTCTCGATCACTCTTGTCTTTTTTCACACTTTATTGGCACTTTATTGGCACAATACCTTGAACATGGTGGTCCTTGTGTAGCGCGTGTCAGATTAATATAATATTCCAATTCGTAGTTTTTTTGCCCGCTGGGTGCCAAAGCTGCTAGCTTAGAATATAACCATGGATGAACCTGGGTCGACTTGTAAATTGTTAAATCCCATTCCCTCAACAACGCGCGCGCGCCGTCCGCGCTCTTGTGGCGGTGACGACGATGACGAGAAACGTGACCCTTTGAATATTCCCACGCTCTGAGCCACGTCTTTTGGCTTGTCGACACATCCGACAAACGCGTTCTTCAAAAATCCCCGCTCGTCCTCCTTTAGAACGGACTTTTCTCGTGATTTTCCTTCTATTTTACCCTACCAATATCAGCAATCTTACAACGTTTAAAACCGACACTCAGATTTCGCAATCATGTCGGTGATGCTCACCAAATTCGAGTCCAAAAGCAACCGCGTGAAGGGTATGACGATCAGCGATGCGCAGTTGGCTTAACTATGCTGACTTTTCTCTTGCTCAGGCCTTGCTTTCCATCCCACCCAGCCCTTGCTGGCGGCGGCCCTTCACAATGGCAGCGTTCAACTTTGGAATTACCGTATGGGTGTTCTCGTCGATAGATTTGAAGAACATGAAGGTGATTTTGTATGGATACTTCTACCAACCACAATGTTTCTAAGAAATAACAGGTCCCGTACGAGGAGTTGCGATCCATCCGAGCAGAGCCCTCCTTGTCACGGGTGGTGATGATTATAAGATCAAGGTTTGGGGTATGTTTCTTGCTATATATTCGTCAACGCGTCATCAAACACTCACCTCGACCGTTTTTTAGATATCCGGCCGCAAAATAGACGCTGTCTCTTCACTCTGCACGGTCATCTCGACTACATCCGCACTGTACAGTTCCATCATGAGATGCCATGGATTGTAAGTCTCTCACCTTTCATTTTCATTCTAGCCCGAAGCTCACCCGTTCCATCAAGTTATCATGCTCAGACGACCAGACTATACGCATTTGGAACAGCACATCAAGAAACTGCATCGCCATCCTCACTGGTCATTCCCACTATGTCATGTCCGCCCAATTCCATCCCAAGGATGATCTCATTGTATCCTCGTCAATGGACCAAACCGTACGCGTCTGGGATATTTCCGGCCTACGTAAAGGGTCGACCAGCTCCTCCGGTCCTGGTGGCGGCAGCATCGGTACCGGTCCTGGTAACTTTGAAGCTTTCGACACGTTTTCGACCGTCAAATACGTATTGGAAGGTCATGATCGAGGAGTCAATTACGCCATGTTCCACCCCACACTCCCACTCATCATCTCATCCGGCGACGATCGCGTCATCAAGATATGGAGAATGAGTGAAACACGGGCCTGGGAGGTTGACTCTTGCCGAGGCCACTTCAACAACGTCTCCAGCGCCTTGTTCCATCCAAAACAAGAGTTGATCGTATCCTGTGGTGAAGACAAAACCGTCCGAGTCTGGGATCTGAGCAAACGGTCTGCAATCCAGACTTTCCGAAGGGAGCACGATCGTTTCTGGGTTCTCGCCGCTCACCCAAATCTTAACCTCTTTGCGGCTGGTCACGACAGTGGTCTCATCGTTTTCAAATTGGAGCGAGAAAGACCAGCGTTTTCGGTCCACGGAGACACCCTCTTCTATGTCCGTGACAAATTTGTGCGGTCCTACGAGTTTACCTCTGGCTCCGATATCGGGCTTCTGTCGGCTCGCAAGTTCGGTAGTCCATATGTACCCCCGAGGACGCTCAGCTACAACCCTGCTGAAAAGGCAGTCCTTCTTACGATAGGTTCAGATAATGGTCTTTTTGAGTTGTCAAGCATCCCGCAACAGGTTCGTCTACTATCAATTACATCTTCTAGCACCACCAAACTTTGTCACAGGGTGGAGCTGAAGTGAAGGACACCAGCGCGGATGGAAAAAAGGGACATGGTCAGAGCGCCATCTTTGTGGCCAGGAATCGATTCGCAGTGTTGAACAAGGCAACCCAGGTGTGTTGTGCACCAGGAACTCTACGACATTGGTCCTAACGCATATACCAGTCGGTCGAAATACGGGACCTTTCAAACTCTATAGTCAAAACACTCACTACCCCTACTCAAACCAACGAAATTTTCTATGGTGGTACAGCAACCTTGATTCTCAGCACGCCCACTTCCGTCATCCTCTACGACATACAGCAAGGACAAAAACTTGCAGAATTAAACAGTCCCCCTGTCAAGTATGTCGTCTGGAATGGGGATGGAACAATGGTGGCCTTGATGAGCAAACACAGTGAGTTCATCAGTCCAAGCTTTATTGTTTGTGGTTGTAGGGTGACACGTCCGCGCAGCTATCACCATCGCCAACAAGAACTTTTCCCAGAGCAGTCTGATTCACGAAACCATCCGAATCAAATCAGGGGCTTGGGATGATTCTGGGGTGTTCATCTATTCGACTCTCAATCATGTCAAATATTGCCTCTCGCAAGGGTACGTCAAACGGGGTCATGGATGAAATCCGAAAATAACATTTGGCGACTACAGTGATCATGGTGTGATCTGTACTCTTGATAACCCCGTATACTTGACCCGCGTCAAGGGGAAGACCGTACATTGTCTTGACCGTTCGGCCCACCCGCGCACCATCACGTTTGACCCTACAGAATATCGCTTCAAGTTGGCTCTTCTCAAGAACAACTACGAAGAAATGCTTTACATCATTAAAACCTCTACGCTCCTCGGACAGAGCATCATTTCATATCTGCAGCAAAAAGGGTTCCCGGAGGTAATAGCAACCTTCCTTCGCTTTGGAGAGAACAAAAAACTGAATCATTTGAATGTGTAGATTGCTCTTCATTTCGTTCAAGACACGAATACACGGTTTGAACTTGCCATTGAATGTGGAAACTTGGAAGTGGCAATGGAAACCGCTAAAACGATTGACCGCCCTGAATGTTGGGATCGCCTGGCACAACAAGCCCTGAAACAAGGCAATCACAAGGTTTGCTTTCACATTGATACTGTGTTCTTGACATATCCTAACGTTGTCACGCTATAGATTGTAGAAAAGGCCTACCAGCAGACAAAGAACTTTGACAAACTTTCGTTCTTGTATCTGACCACAGGCAGCACAGACAAATTGTCGAAGATGCAGAAGATTGCTGATGCTCGAGGCGATCCCATGTCGCGATTCCATAATGCCCTCTATGCTGGTGATATCAGCGGACGGATAGCCGTGTTGCGTGATGTTGGACTTCGTACGTCCCCAGCTATGTCACTTTTCTTGCTGCAGAATGTTGATTACATCCCTTCCCAAAGATCCTCTGGCCTACCTCACGGCAAAGACAAACGGCTTGAATGATCTGGCGTCCGAGATTCTAGAAGCAGCTGGTCTGACAGAAGCGGATGTTGACGATGTCCCCGCCTTTGAAGCCTCAAGTTTGAAGCCGCCACCCATCATTACGCCGACGACAAACCTCAACTGGCCTGCAGTGTCTCAGGGCGAGAACTTCTTCGACCGGGCGTTAGCTAATGGCAACCTTGAGGGTGTTGCAGAACCATCATACATCAACGGTGATGTTGGGGGTGCTTCTTCTGCTTTGGACGCGTGGGCTCGTGAAGAAGAAGAGGTCGAAGAGATTGATACGGATGAGGGTGGTTGGGAGCTTGACGCTGAGGGAGGAGATTTCACTGCAGATAATGCTGAAGAAGCTGCCGTAGTGGACGAGGAGCTCGGCGCTGGCGCAACGCCTGGACCAAGTGAAACTGAGTTTTGGGTGCGGAACTCACCGTTGGCTGTGGATCATGTTGCTGCGGGCTCTTTCGAAACCGCGATGCAGGTAAGCCTCGTTTTAGGCTGGTTTCGTATACTTGTCGGATTGACGCAACGAATGGCACAGCTTCTCAATCGACAACTTGGCATTGTCAACTTCACAATACTCAAGCCTCTGTTCCTTTCGATATATCGGTCCTCTCACGTATATATCACCCCAATCGCCTCGCTTCCCCCTTTGAAAATACACATTCGACGAAACCCATCAGAGTCGTCTGCGAGCAAGGTTCTGCCTGTCTCTGCGCGATCTCTTCAATCGGTCCGAGCGGAACTAGCGGAGGGTTATCGCTTCGTTTCGGGAAACAAGTTGACGGATGCACAAGAGACGTTCCGATCTGTCCTTCGAGCACTTTTACTCGTCGTCCTTTCTTCAGACGAGGAAGCTAAACAGGTGAGCCGCGATCTCTATCCTCCAAGTTATGAGGTTTTTTTTTGACATATTGACGACAGTGGCGTGATACTGTCACTGCTGCTCGTGAATACTTGCTCGGTGTTTCCATCGAGCTTGAGAGAAGAAGGGTGGCAGAAGAAGACCCAGATAACGTTCAACGGAACCTGGAGCTTGCGGCTTACTTCACACACTGCCAACTTCAACCGCCCCATGTGCAGATCGCCCTCCGCAGTGCTATGGGAGTGTTTGCGAAAGCAAATAATCAGGGTCATGCTGCGCGATTCGCGAGGCGCCTGCTTGAGCTCAAACCTGACCCTAAAATTGTCGCGCAGGTGCGTGTTTTTCACAGTTGTCGTAATTCTAAAGCACCTGAACCCAATCATTGACTCTTCTTCATATCTTCTTCAGGCCCGACAAAGAATTGCTGCAGGTGATCGCAATCCCAGAAACGCAGTTGAAATCACCTATGACGAGCATACATCGTTCGACATTTGCGCGGCCAGCTATACCCCGATATACAAAGGCTCCCCATCTGTACACTGCCCGTACACGGACGCAACGTATCTTCCGCAGTTCAAGGGCACTCTAGATCCCCTCGTTCGCTTGGCAGAGATTGGCTTGTCGGCATCTGGACTGCCCGCACCGTGGTAAGCCTGATGTGTGTTGTGGTGAAGGGGAGAGACCTTGAAGCTGGGACTGGTTTTTTTTTCTTCTTCTGTCCTGCAATGGTTGTGAAAAATTATAAATATGCCGGAGCAGAATGGTGTTGGAATTGGAATTGTTTGGCATGAGATCTTTTCTCTCTTTCTTTTTTTTCTCCCCTTGTGTTTCGAAGAAGAATATTTTTGTGTTTCTTTTGTTGAACCAGTGAAGATAAAATAATCAATCTCTTTTCCTGTTCATGTTCGGCTCGCAGTGGTATCTTGAGTTCTTGGTTTTTAGCAACGAAGTTTTACGTGCGCTCTTGAGAACCGCCACCCGAAGAATGATTGACACAGGTGATTTGCGGAGATGTTGATGTCAAAACAAACCTCCATTTGGCACAAGACTAGGCAGCTCCAACGACACAGCATGAACGACAGGCGCAGTTCGCCCCCCACGACATGAGCTGAAGGACAATCTCAACCTTTTACTAAACCCCTTTCTCATTTTCATCCGCTCACTCACCCATACCATCATACTACCATCATACCACCAAAACCGGCTAACAAAATATATGCCAGCAGCAGCCGTTGGCTTGCCAGGAACCTTTATGGGGTGGCTCTCGGTTCAGATACGACGCCTGCTAATCACCGCTCGACTGTCAGCACGACAGATTCTGCACCGTTTAGTGGTTGCTTTTGCGGGATGCGCTGGGAGATGGAGTCGACTATTCCGGCGACTCCTGATAGGAGGCAATG
>CEMH01204433.1:22796-36164 GCA_001179725.1 Macrocystidia cucumis | reverse complement strand
TTCACCTTAGGCTGTGACAAATAACCCTCACATCGCCGAAGAGCGAAACCTTGTCGTTGACGACAGCGGAGTTAATGAAGAAGACAAGTAGGTGATCTCCTACTCGTTCCATGAGCAATGACTCACTCACCATAGGTACGGAGCTGTTGTCCGGGGAACGAACGCATACGTTCCGCCAGGTGCTAGAAAGCCAGGCACTATAGTTCCTGCGACCAACAACAACACGACGAAAGTTGAGCCGAAACCCGAAATTCCCAAAGTTTCTGTGAACGCTCCGGATGGCGCCGCAGTAGTGCCCCCAGGCCACTCACCCGCCTCAAGCAAGGCATCCTCACCCGCTCCACCTTCCCATGCCAAAGTGAGGCTTCGAACCCCCTGATTCGTTAGGATACTGATCAGTTATGTCCTCAAGCCCCCGGCTGACGCGGTCCCAGCATTCCGTGACTTCGTCGTCAACGAACGGCAAAGATTGACTCAGAAACGGCAAGCACTAGTCAAGAGCGAAATGGATAAGCGTATTACGGAACTTGTCAAGTTCAGTCAGAATTTCAAAGTAAGCTGTCTTCAGGTACTGCTTTCCTCGAGAACATGCGGGCTGATGCGCATATAGTTGAACAAGCCTATTCCTGATGATCTGGTTCCTATTCTGGCCAAGGATGAAGACAAGCAGAAAGCGATTATGGAGAAAGCGACCAAAGATGCCACTTCTGCACAGGCTCGCAGTATTGGAACCGCAGCTGTTGCACCCAACGCGACACGAGGTCCTATTCCGAACGCTAAAATTAGCCCTGAAGCTCGTAAAGTTGCCCAGGTCGTGACGAAGCCAACCCCGTCAAATGGCGTTCCAGCACAGAAGGTTGCCGTGCCCACGAAGACAGCCACCACGCCGGAGGTCGTAGTCAAAGCAAAACCGACTATTAATATGTCCATCCAGCCGATTCCTCCGTTCAAAGGTGCAAAGGCTCGTCAGACTTCAACTCCGGCGACCGGAACAGCAACAACTCCCAACGGTGGTGCTGTACCAAACCTTCCCTCCTCAGGATCTAACCCAACAGTTTCTGCTGTCCCTGTTTCACCCAAAACTGCTGCGAACAATCGTTTGAACGCCAACGCCTCTTCATTCAGGCCGAATCCAAAGGCAAATGCCTTTACCCCTGTAAACGAGTCTTCAACTGACGGTTTCGATCACACTCTGACCAATCATCACCAGGGGTCTGCATCTCCTAGCCAGAGCACATCCAACCAGAGCTTAGCGTCCGCGTCCGCGTCGCCCAAGCCAAGGCCTGAGACGGTGAGATTGTTTCTTACATGGGGTGATCAAATGTGCTGATCCTCGCAAACAAGGTTCAGCACAATCCCTTCTTTGGTGTCCGTCCAACGAAGAAAAGTACCCCGGTTACTATCAAAGATGACTTTAATCCTTTCAAGCACAACAAGGTTGTAGATGCGTCCCAAGTTAGTGAGTATTACCTTCTTGTCGTCGTTTGATCAAGGGACTTCCTCAGCACGAAGAACTTGTAGCACCCATGTGGCCATACAGCGGAAAACGTTACATTCAGATTTTCCCTGTACAACCTCATCATCCTCAGCAGCAGTCTTCCCATATGATTCCTCCAGTGCCACCACCAATGCCACCACCATCTTATGAAGAGGATTCGGCAGCTCAGGCTGCTGCGGCTCGTGGTTATGTTTACGCTTATCCTCCCTATTCTTATCCTGCTCAGGTTTGTTTAACCTCACTTTTGTGGATTGATTGACAACGCTGACTTTGCACTGTTAAGATGATGCCTGGAATGGCTCCTCCTCCCCCAGGCACTTACATGTCTGGCCCTTATATGCAACCTATGGCTTATCCAGGAATGCCGCCTCCAGGCAGTGAGTCAATGCGTTATATATTTTGCACAATCTGACAGGACCTTTTCATCAGCCATGTATGCATCTCCAGGAATGGGACAAATGCCACGTGCGTAACTTAGGAGTGTCAAATGGGCTCCATCGCTCATCTACCTTTTCCAGCACCTCAAGGATATATGCAGCCACCACCACCACCAGGCGCGTATCCACCCCAACTCAACGGTGGTGGGCCCAGACCGTCTATGCCTCCCACTCCCATTCCGACACACACACATCCATATTACCATCAAAGTCCTCAACGTATGATATAGTTCTGAACGTCCAATTACAATGAAAAGTTGACGCTCGTGTCACTCCTTTCACAGTGCAACATGCAGTGCCCTATCCGATGATGATGCCCCCACCACCACCACAAGGTGTTCCTCCACATCCCTACGAGGGTGGACCCGCTCCACCTGTTCAGATGGGAGGCCACGCTTGAGAGCGCGCACAGGGCATTACCTTTTTTCATCGTTTCTCTTTTCCGACTATCACCTTCACTAGTGCCCTCACCGGCATTTAGGAAGGCCTGAATGGCGGAACGAGTTTTCGATGAGGGGGGGTGTCCCTGGGTTTTGTCTCTCTCATTCTTTGGATTTCTTTTGGATTTGCTATGAGGTGGGTAGGCGAGAATGTTGGTTGTTGTGATTCTCGATGGGGGAGGGAGGGGGGGATGTTCCTTTGAAGAGCGACCGTACTTGCTACAGGGTTGGATCCGTCATTGCTTTGTAGTGCTGTCTTTTGCTGTAGTCGATCCCTGTTGTCGTGTCTCTTTTGGAATTGTTTCTCGCTCAAGAATCTGACATCAATATTCAGATTTTGTTCGTATAACGTGGATGAACCGGTCGCAAATAAGAGATCCAAGGAGAAAAAGCAGGAAAAAACGAACAAAAAAAAGGTATCGAAGGAAATACAAGACGAGACTAGTATGTTAACCTATTAGGCATGCTACTTCAACTTTCTTGAGCATCCCTTTGAGAGTGCCACTCGTCCTGTTGCAGTTGGCTTGCAACCAAGTCTCCATCTCCTTCCTCAGCGCCGCCAATTCGTTGCACAACGGCAAATCTCCCTTCGGCCGGGCCAAGCACGGATTCAACAGCAGGTCGAACAGACGATTCCAAAGATCCCCTTGCCAATACCTCTTGAAAGGCGTTCCGATCTTATATCTCCTCACAGTTGCTTCATCATCGTCACCCTCCTCCTCATCGACTTGAACGACAACACCCGACTGCATATACTTTCCAAAAAGCATGCAATAAACGATCCCCGCCAACCCGAAATAATCCGTCTGGTAAGTCCACGCTCTGCCCTCCCTAATCTCAAAACAATCCTTCTCGTCCGTCTCCCATTCGGCGATGTACGTCTGCGAGGGTGGGAACAACCGCGTGTCCACCGTCCTTCCGAAATCGATCACTTTGAGACCTTTGGAGCTCCACCCGCCGTCCCCGGATGGGGAGTAGGTGCTCGACCATGCGGAGGGACCGCCGGGGACGTCTTCGAGACGTAAGAGGCAGTTGTCGATTTTGAAGTCTCCGTGGATGAAACCGATGCGGTGCATGGATTCGATGAGTTTGAGGAGTTCGATGGTGAAGAAGAAGACGAGGAGCTCGTCGAGGCATGCGCCGGGCTGGGACACGCCGGCGGAGGAAGAGGAGTTGACGATGTGGAGGAGCGTGCCGTGGGGGCAGAGGTCGAGGATGAGGAAGGATTCGTCGCGGAAGGCGTAAAGAGCATGTGGGGTAACGATGGAGTGTAGGAGAGATGAGGGGAGAGCGGTGTGGAGACGTCGGAGGACGTGGTATTCCCAGAGGTTACGTGGTTTCACAACCTTGATTGCGACGTAGGACAGGTCGTCTTCGTCTTCGTCCTCGTACAAGTCTGAATCTGAATCGGAGTCGCCTTTGGTTGAGGAAGAGGACGCGGAACCGCAATCGAGAGCTTTGAAGACCGCGCCGAAACCCCCCTCTCCAAGCTTCTCGGTGACTTTGAATTTCTGTCCGCCAAGAACAAGATCCAAGGTCAAGCTGCCGTCGCCACTGCTCCTGCCGCTGGTACTCGTTTTTCTCCCTTTTTTGGCAAACTTCTGCAGCAGATCTAGTTTGTCGCTCTCCTGGTCCCGCATATCGTGGAACATAGAGTCGGAAGGTATTCTCATCAAAAGTGCGCTCAAGATGGATGGGTCGAACGGGTTACAAGGGTTTTCAGGGCGGAATTGCGAGCCTAAGGTGAGGGTGTCGCTCAAGCTCAGCATCCCAGTTGCCCTTTTTTCCTCCAATGCGGGTGCCAACTCTACGGATAACCTGAAAGGTGACACCGGCGGCCTTACACCTCGAGGGGGTTTCGACAGGCCCTGATCTCCATCGTCGAGGATCTTGCTCTTGTTGAGGTCGTCTGCGAGTCGATCCACGGCCCCACCAATTCCCAACATATGTTGGTCTCCCGCTTCTTCCTCCTCTTCCTCCTCTTCGACTCTCCCAAAGCGTTCACTTGGCGTTCCGCTGAACACTGAGCGGGAGCTGGTGAATTCGAATGTCCGCTCTGTGATGGGTGTCATCACATTGAACTGCCCGAATCGGCCGCCGAGGGGAACCTCCCTATACGTCTCTCCACCTTCTTCGTATGGCTCTTGTCCCACGTACTGACCATCTCCCTCCGAACCCTCGGACCTTTCACCTGGAGGCGGTGACACTTCGTACCAATCAGACTCGGCGTCGCCTTCTTTCGGATCCTCCGCTTCAAAGTCTTGGTCGTAAACTCCATCATCTTCACCCTCAGGATCAACACTGTTCTCCTCCTCCTCTTCGCCTTCGCCTTCCTCCTCCTGGTCGTCCTCTGCTTCCTCTTGCCCAAACCCTTCATCATCTTCGGGTTCTACTGGGCTATCCTCAGTTTCTCCTCCTCCTCTAACCTCTCGCCGCTGTTCCTCGCCACCGATCACCTCCCTCTCTCCATCATGCTCATCTTCATCCTCTTCCTCGTTTTCCACGAACTCGACTTCCTTCTCGCGGACCTTCAATTGAGGGGCGTCCACAAATGGAACGAAAGCAGGCGTAGGCGGAGCATCCCTAAATGGCGTGAACGCTTGCCTGGAAACAACCGACGAAGCCAACGACGCCTTGGGTGTGAAAGCATTTTCCAACCTCGCAAGCCCAGCGCTTTCAGCTTCTCTATTGTCCGGAGGTCTCGTGAACACCCGAAAGTTGAAGGGTGTTCGCACACTCTCCCCCAATGGCTGCTGCTGTCGCTGCTGATCCTGTTGGGATTGAGCTTGAAGACGATCAGAGGGTTGAAATATCTCGTTGTGAGATTTGGCACGTTCGTGAGTGGGAGAAGGTCTTGGCTGCGGTTTTCCGTGATCCTCGGTGAACACTTCGCGGAAGGGAGCCAGTTTGGCTGGGGCACCAGTATTAGCGGGGGTAAAGACTTTGGAAAATGGAGTTTGGCGAGGCTGTTCGTCTTCCAACGAAGGGAAAACGGAGGGTTTGGCCCTAAGGACGGCGCGAGGTGTAATGTCAGAGTTATCTGCCATCGCAGACGGACGAAGTTGCAGGGAGGGTGTCGAAGAGAAGACACTTGAGGAATCTTTCGCAGCAAGAGCGGGTCGTGGGGTGATAGCAGGTTGTTGGGTCCGGGGGGCGTCAACAAAGGGGATGAACTACTTGTTGCATTAGCTCTCAAGGGGTAGTTGACAATAATTGAGAAGTGATACCGACCTTTGATGGACCTGGGGTGATCCGGCTGGAGTTTTCGTCGACAAACGGTCTGAATGCTATTGGGATAAACGTCAGAATTTATCGCAACTTGAAAAAAAAAAATGGTGACCCACAGGCTGTTGGCGTCTTTGCGTGTGCGTTTTCACTCCTTAACCCAAAACGATTCTCCGAGCTTCCAACCTGAGAATCGGCGGTCTCTTCTCTCAGAATATCCTCTTCTACGTGGACCTTTTGCAATGGCGCGTATTTGCTGCCGACCACTCCCCTCAAACTCCTGGTCTTCTCGGGGGAATTATACATCCCGAACACATCCGCCAACGCCTCCTTGGTATTGATCGTCATCGTCGGCTCCGTCCCCACTCCAAGCTTGAACGAACTCCTTCTTCTCCCACCTTTCGGCAACGGAACAATCGCTCGAACTTCGGAAGAGTTTCCGCTTCGGTTGTCACGGTCGTCCTCCGCAAAGGTTCCGTCTGGATCGTGACGAGAAGCCAGCCGTTTCGAAGGCCGAGCCTGAGATTCGGATGGGCCACCCCTCAAGGTTCGCATTTCTGAGGGAGGGGGAGGGCCCCATTTCTTGCCAAGGAGCCCCATTGAGCGCGCACGCGCTTCTTGAACACTATACTCGACGCCTTCGTCCGTGAACAGAAGGGATAGAGTGAAGCGCATTCGTTCTGGACGCTTGCCTGGAGGCGGTGGGGCGAGCATTTGCGCATATCGTGATGCGGGTGTACTGAGGAACACAGAGTTGGCGACGTTATCATTCGTCCTTGACGGCCCAGCGAATGCAGCTGCAACAGCAGAAGATGTTGTAGGTGGAGGGGGAGGTACTGAAGAGGATGATGGAAAAAACCCTGTCCTGGTCTTGAATTGCTCATAACGACTCTTGAGTCTCTCCAATGGTCGAACATTCTTTCTGATGCCTTTTCTATAAACAGCATCGGCGTCCGCTAATCTACAACCATCACACATATCCTTGTATCAACTAAAAGGTAGATATGAGACAAACACAACGACTCACCTCCCATTCCTCTCCAAGATCGCTGCAAACTCCTCGTAAAGCAACGAAAACGGCGCACCGATCTCTGCACTGATCAGGTACTTGTAAATGGCCACCACTTTGTCCTCTCCATTCTGCTGCTTTGCATACAGTGTCCACATCTTTAGATACCGCAAGTCCTTCTTGTACATCTGGTCGTCCTTGAATTGTCTAGTTGCTTCTTCCAGTATACCACGAAGACCGGATTCGGAGTCGTTCTTGTCGCCATAGTTGTGGAGTGCCCATTTGACGTATTCGTCGTACACAGCCAAAGGATCGTCTTCATCATTGAAAGCTGTGGTAAGGCGCGCCTTGTATTGCTGACGTTCCCGAGCGAGGCGCGCGAGGTCGGCTTGAGAGCGCATTCCTGACATCGCGAAACCGCGTGGTTTAGTCAAGGTTCACCCTCGTGTTGACATCTGTTTGGCTGAACGCGTCGCGAGTCAAGACCACGTGGAAGTGTGACTAGTGTGACAAGCAAATTATATTTATTGAGAATTAATTCTGAATTATCTTCGCCAATACAGCCTGGTCGACTGTCGCATCCCAAAGCTGCGTGCGCACGCTAATCAACTCCTCCTCTATTTCCTGCCTTCTATTTCCAGCCCTCTTCAAAACGTCAGCACGCCGAGCCGCACGGATCCGAGCACCTTCACTCTGCGTAGTGGGCAACGAAACCACCTCCCGACCTTTCCCTTGCTCCATCGCTTTCCCATGAGATCGCACCTCCCCATCAGAAGATCCGATACCATCCAATAACGTGGACAGAATCCCAGACATTTCCTCGTCGTATACGGAGTTGATGTTCGAACTTCCGTCCCAGCCCATGGTTGTGGGAGTCATCGGACCGAGTGAACTCGTAGACGGGTTTGGAGAGACGCTTAAGGATGGTGCCCCTTCATTCGTAGCTGGAGCCGAGATCTTCATCAGCTCGGGGTCTATAGAGCTATTGTCCCCTCCATGGTTTTCGTCCTCCGTCGAGTGAAAATTATGCGTGGCAAAATCGAAATGGTCAAGCGGAATATCGAAAAGGCCGTCAAATGCAACTGGTGTCGCGGAGTCCTGGGTACTGGAGGAAGCGTGGTTGGATGAAGAATCACAAGGTTGACTAGGAAACGTTTCCAAGATGTTCATCCAGGTGTCAAAGAGACCTGGATCGAGGAGCGGTGCGTCGCCCAGGTCACTCGAAGGAGCAAAAAACTGCTCGAAGTCCGCTGACGAAGGATCCGGAGTTTGAGACGAATTCGAATCGACGCCACCTGGGTTCGACGCAGCAAGGAGGGAGGAAAGGAGTTCGTCGTACGAAGTGCCAAAGTAGGTCGATGGTTGAGATACTGATGGTGGGATGGACGATGGTGGCTCGGAGGCTGAGGACTCAGACGAAGGCGTTGGCGCCTCATGCTCTTGCTGTCGTGAGAGTTGATCCAAAAACATCTGCCGCGCCTCGGCCTCTTTCTTCGATGCCTCCCGGCCTTCCAAGCCGTACACCATTGTTGCTGGTCGATAGTGCCCAAGCACTTTCACGGTATGCTGTTGTTTACCTCCTTGAGAAATGGTGGCGCTAGTTGGTGGGGATGCAGTGGCTGCGCCGCCTACGCCACTCAGCATCTGGGTTAGACTTTGCTGCCACAATTGCTCCCGTTCTTCCAACCGCCTCTTCTCTTCCTCCTGCTTCAGATAATTCTTCGTCGCCACCTTGCTCGCTGCACTCTTGATCAATCCCACCAGCTGAGAAACCAACTGTTTACCCCTCTCCCTCTCCCAAGTCAAACGGTATGATTCGGGCCCTTCCCCTTGTTGAAACGGGTAAGGGACATCCCAATCCGCAGCCCCTGCTGGCACTCGATTGAGTTTCCTACGTTTCAAGGGTGGAATACCGAGAGAGGCAGACGTGAGCCGATTTTGGGAGGTGCGTGATGTCGGTGCGGGAGGTGGCGGTCGGCGAGGGGACGAAAACGCATTGTGTCTCACCGGCGGAGGTCCCGCACCAGCAGCAATCAACTTGAGTATACTTTCCAACACCGGGAAGATATCTTTGCCCCCAATGAGCATATCTACGATCTCTTTGTTTGTTGGAGCTGGAAGGAGCTTGGGATCGATCGGTTTCAGATAAGGATTGTTGAAAGTTGAAGGAAGACCAAGCCGAGGGGGATCAAGAGTCGTCGCATCAGCTTCCTCGACAATGATAGGGTTCGAAGCCGTGCTGCCATGAGTCCTCCGGTGAGAGATAGTGGCAGGATTAAGGCCCCCAACGAGGCCAGCGGTACCGAGAAGGTTTGCCTGATTACGTAGATAATTTTGGGGTTGTGATGTCGCCAACGGCGTGGACGAAAGTGAAGCACGTTGTACTGGAGTTGCAGCTTTTGCTTTTGCCTTCAGGTTCTTCTTCGAGGCTGTGGAGCGAGCGGCGGATGAGGCACGGGACCCAGAAGGTGTTGATGTTCCCGATTGAGAAGGCGTCACTTGTCGAGGACCTGGTCTTGCTGACAGTTCAGGTGGGGCCGGAGGTCGGGGATCATGCTCTGAAGATCTCAACGACAAGGCTAATGGATGTACGGGAAGTTCAGAATTAAGATGGGAACCAGGAAGTGCAATGGTCCCCACGTTTTGTGTTGTTGATGATGTTGGAAAAGCGGGGTTCACGAAGAGTCCCGCTGACCCAGAGGAAGGCAATGCGAGTCCAACGGAAGGTGACCTACCTCTAGGAGAGGGAGGGGGAGAAGGGGAACCAAAAAGCGAGTCTTGGTCGTCGCCGTCAACATCGATGGCTCGAATTGAGTCATCGCACATCCGGGCTAGATAAAGGGGGTTGTAAGATTCTTGTCTTATCTCTTGTGTAGTAGCAGCAAGATTTAACCTTGTGTCAATATAAGATTGAAGACGGCGGTGAAGGTTGACAATGAAACGAGGTCGAGGTGGAAGAGAAGATGATTCAAAAATTCAATTTCTTATATAATCACTACATTAGACAGTCACATGATCACGCATCAACATCGCCCAAAATTCGACGCCTCGCCTCTTCCTCTAATTGTCGAGCGTGCACGCGACGCTCCTTCAGCCTCTCCAGTCCGGTCTGGATACTATCCATATGAACCTCAATAGGTACCTTCTCTCCTAACAACTCCGGAGCGATCACACGTTCCCTCAAATCTTCCAACTCGTCACTCATCACATGCAGCGTGTGCAATGCATCAACCACCTGGCCCCTCGCCTTCCTTCTGTAGGCCCCGAGGCCGCTCAGTAACTCAAGACTTCTTGCTATACCCCTCTTTTCTTTTCTATTCCCTCCGACCATCGACCACAATTGTGCAAGGAGCTCTTCTCTCTCCTTGGTAACTGTTTTGTCTTCACGTTGTATCATGTCGTGGATCACGTCCAAATGGTCTTCAAGCGCGTCCAGACGGTCCAAATGAGCCGTTGCCTCCAATATTAGCTGTTGAAGTCCGTTAGAGCAGGTGGCCATAGATGTCGCGAACCACTCTTTCGCGACCTCCTCGGCATCCATTCGAAGCGCTGCCCACGGCACCAGCGCGTCGAAGACCTTTTCACCGATAGTGAGAACCCCTTTTTGACGCGCATCTTCAATCATCCGCAATGAGTACTGATTCACTGCCATGATACTAGGAAAACCATCAGTCGGCGGCACCTCCACAATGAAAGGGAAACTTAACGTGTCCACAACACCTCCAACTTTTGCTCCAAACTTCGATAACCCTTTGCTCGTTCTCTTTGCGTCGTACACAAAATCCGCAAGCGCCTCCGCCATCTCATCCCTTGACTTCAACTCGCTATGCTTCACCAAAGCGATCAAATCCTTTGTTGCCATCTCCGATTCCTTCACCTCCAACGCTAGCCCAGTTCCACCAGCCGTTTGCCCAATCAAATTCCCAAACATTTCGTTTTGGATTTTCGTCAGCCCAGGGTAATCCACGCGGCCGAACGGAGGCCCGGAGGTGGTGTTGAATTGCCCATGAGCCACACACGCAGCAGAGCTAGAGATTCCTGGAACCCAGCAGAATGACGCCGAAATTGTACCCCAGACCTTTGCAAGTACAATCAAAAGGACGTAAAAGGCGAGGACGTATGATATCGGCTTGCGGAGAAGATGGGTGGAGGTGCGAATGACATCGCGGGAATAACGGATGATGAAGGCTAAAAGATCGATGAACGCGTCAAATAAAGTCTGGTAGTTGATGGCGGGTATGAACAAAGAAAACTTGTTTTGAACGACCTCCTGGGGTGGGCGGACGTTAGTTTCGTCGCGTGTTTCTTCAGGCGCCTCGAGTGGCTGCTTTGTTGTGGCAGTAGCTTGGGGACGGCGGCGAAGAGGTCGAAGTGATGGTTGACGTCTGCGACCCGATGCTGGATATCCTTTATTTGGGGGAGGAGTGTAGACGCCCGTCCTATGCATGCCACCTTGCTGCGGCTCTGAGTCACCAGTACCAGCACCTTCAGGCATGTCTTCCCATAACCAAGGATCTTCGTCGTTCTCACTTGCATTATCCGTAGTGCCATCAACTTGTTCAATATAATGAATGTCGTCCTCTTTAATTTGTGTCATGTTTAATCGGTGGCAGATGAGGATGAGTAGTGATAGTCAGAGTTGAAGTGCGATGAACAAAGAGGTGTGTGTGTTCGCCCCTTTAAATAGCACATCTCTCACCGTTTTGATGCCGTCGACCCTGCATCATGCTTCATTTCCGTATGTCAACGTCCATGACCAGTATTAGCTAGTATTGCTACCACCAACGTGGCATGCATCCAACTTCGGGATGGCCTCAGACTACATCGACACCGTTCGTGCACGATTGGCACTGAACTCCAGCGATCAAGAAGCCTTGTTCGTGGCCACACTTCGAGACTGGGCAAATGCTCGGTACAGTCCCTCTCAACCATTCTCGGGTCCCGTTTTGACTCACCTTGACGGAATATATCCAGGATATCTGACCTGGAACTCATCTTTCGCCTTGAACCTGTCTTTCGACCCCACCACACCTTCATGCAAGGTCTCAACGAACTCCTGCCACCTTCTCGTTTCCGCGTTCAATGTGCTCCGCCCACCCTCGACCATGATGGGGACGTCACTTTATTCACAATACTCATGCCTGAACAGTCGTTGATCCACCACGCACGCGAAATTCCACCCCCATACATTCATGACACAGTCACCTTGCGAACTTATCTCCAAGGTCTCACCACAACAGACCACGACGCACTTTTGAAGCTCGATAAGGACTGGTTATTCTGCATCATGCAGCTTCTTCAAGCGGTTTGATTGGTCTCTGATACTTATTTCTGTCGAGTGACCTTTGAAATCAACAGGAACTCGACAGCCCTCTTTCCGTCGATGCCACCTACCGCCGAAAATGCATGTACTGCCTTCTCGCTGTAGCCTCCAAGATCGACAAGCTACCACCTTCATACGTTTCCGTCCAACAATGGACGACGAGTGACATCAACGGCCAAGATATCCTTGAATCCTCTTCGGTGACGCTTATCACTACTTCTGCTCCCTTTTTTACGCCCTGAACTTACGAGAAAGCTAGACTATCCGAACAGCCGAGTGGCGAGGTCGTGTTATATGCTGCAAAGTGCTCACCGACGGACATGTATGCCAACCGTTCACTCTCGCATGACCACTGTAGCTCACGCGTCTTGTCAATCGTACTCCAGCCAGCACGTACGGAGGCTCTTATATGGCGCCAATTACAACACCCCAACATCCTTCCTTTTCTTGGCATAAGCTATGGTTTTGGACCAAACAAAATTGTTTTGTTTTCGCCATGGGCGGGACGGGGTACGATTATGAACTTTCTGGTCGCCAATCCTGGGCACGACCGAATGAAGTTTGTATGTGAGGCTTCCTCCCTTAGCGTCACCAAATGACTCCAACTCGCCTGTCCAGGTGCTCCAAATTGCAGAAGGCATGAGGTATCTGCACGAGTATTCCCCTAGCATTTTCCACGGAGATATCAAAGGTGTGCGTGCCCTTTCGCTTTCTAATCTTTCATTGAATGATGTATTTCTATAAACCCTTTAGTCAAATATTCTTTTGACGGATGCTCTTGTGCCCGTTCTCGCCGATTTTGGCCTTTCTTCGGTGGCAGAAACCCGCTCACAGACGACAAACGTCCCTTCAGGTGGAACATTGATGTACATGGCACCAGAACTCCTTGGGCCAAACGAGTTTCCCGGTTCGTTTGATCCCGTGAGAATGAAGAGCGATGTATACGCGTTTGGTTGTACCGTTTACGAGGTGAGAACCTTCCAATACTGCTGACCGATATTGATTGACCTCCCTTTCTTTAGATGTTTGTGGGCGTTCCTCCGTGGGGTGGCAAAGAGAGTTCGCTCGTGCGGACGAACACCTTGGCGGGCATTCGGCCGCTTAGACCGCATTTTGCGACTCCGCCCTCTGGAAACGCAGCCGGATGGAGTATGGAATTCACAGCTGAAGCTTGGGGTTGCTATGAAGCCTGCACTCGATTTAAAGCTGATGATCGCCCAACGTCGCACACGATTGTGACCTTGCTTTCCATGGGTCTAGGACTCAATCCTGCAAACAAGCCCATGAGCCGAGTCCTACAGGTCGAAGACCTGTCTGTGGTTGCCGCCTTGCGCCCACATTTTTTCCAAACGTCACATCACCATCCTTTAGATCCTAACGCGGAGAGGGAGAGAGTGGAAGCTGATCGGGCCATCATCTGGAACAAAGTCCTTGCA
>CEMH01204433.1:8001-22761 GCA_001179725.1 Macrocystidia cucumis | reverse complement strand
GTTGCCCCGATTGCCCACCAATAATTACGAAACCCCGAGTTCTTTACCAGTACAAGGTGAACGTTTTCCAAACACAAAGAAGCTCGGCCGCATGCGACGAATGTTTAGCTCGCCAGACTTACGCGGCAGGACAGACACCGGAGTAACAGATAGCAAAGAAACTCCTGGGGTAAGGGAAGATGGGGAGAACCACGGCCCTTCCACGCTGCGACGGAGAAGGAACGCAACCATGCTAACACCCCTTCTTGAAGAAGAAGGCGGAGCTGGCAGCAGCAGCCATAACGAGGGACTTCAGGAGCTTCAAAGACCAAAGGGAAAGCAGGAAAAGGGGTCCTCGCCATCGTTTCCGTTTTCATTCAAAAACCTCTTCCTCTCGTCTAAACACGACAAGGCCAAAGATAAGGCGGATCGCAGGAATGCACGAAATGAAACGAAATCTCAACATCGGCATTCCGTATCGTTTGATCTGCTCGGGCATCCGACTACGGAAGAGCGACCAGCGAAAAAACAGAACGTGCACCGTAAATTGGCACCAGCGCGATCACTCCGCGGTGGTCCTCCCCGTGAGGCGCCCTCGTCTACTCAACGAAACGCAGCAAAAAGTAATATAAAAAAGACGACGTTTGAAGCGGCTCAGACCCCACCCCAAACGACTCAATACGACGCCCCTCCGCCACCATACACATACAACCCCCCTCCCCGAGCTCCAGCTACCACTTATTACAGACGCACCAATCACAACGACCTAACTGGACTATTCTGCTTGATCTTCTGCTACTTCGTGCTTTTCATCTTTGCGCTCTACTTTTCCGTGATGTATGTTCGTTGGAAAATTGGTCAAACGTTGGGTGTCTGCCCTTCCGGCGTCCTCGCTCAAGCTCAAGCCTTGAAGGTAAAAACGACCACTCAGGAGGCGATACCGTTGAATTCCCTCGTCCCCCTTTCATTTGCTGTCCGGGTTGTTCAAAGGTTGTTTTGTCCATATGGATGACGATCATCGCGTTGCACGGGTGGAATGGGCTTGGGCAACAGCGACCAGCAGAAGATAGGTGGCAGACCTTTAACGTATCAAAAAATCGTTCTCATTTTAATTCATTTGCAAATGTACACTGGCTCGTACCACCATATCGAAGTACATACACCGAAGACAACTCCTTATTTCATGAACAAACTGACTCAAGAGAAGATCCGGTTAACCCGAAGTGTCGATAAAGGCACAGCGGTCGTAATTTCCTATTGTGAAAAAAAGAAAAAGAAAAAGGGCTGTCAGTTTTCTCGATCATCCATGGGATACTTCGAACAATGTAGTCGGTCGGTTCGACATGATGCGTGATGATGAACCAAACAAAAAGGAAAGGAAAACGAACTGACCGCCCTGGTTTGCTCCCCACCTGTTTATTTTTGACACGTCGATAGAAGAAAATTATGTACGAGTTTAGTCAGCCCATCATTTCTTATCAATGTGTGTGCGCATGGGGGGGTTTCTCACCATGAAGGGAACAAATGAGAGTCGCCCGATGCGCCCTGCACAGCGAATGAGAGGATGAAAACCATCACCTAGGTGTTTCGACAAGGCGATGAGACCGAGTCAGTCATATGAGCGCCCGAAGTACCCGAAAGGCTGTGACAAAAAGGCGTACCTGCGTCCCGCCATCCAACGCAGCAGCGAGGATATAATTGTACTTGACGAACCACCGCGGATAACGAGTGCGGAGCCACCACTGTGAGAGCCATGCGACAGCAAAGTACATGGTAATGGAGGAGTTGATGCCGACACACAGCCAACCTATGAAGTAACTATCGCCAGCGAAAAGGGACAAAAAGAAAAAAAGTTATAATTAGCATCGTGGAAGAACGCAAAGATTAAAATGAAGATAACGGGACACCACTCCTCGTCCCGGAACGGGTGCACTCACCATATGACGGGTGTATATAAATAGTCTGTTCGGAGTTTCGGCCACCAGCGATAGGCAAGATAGAACGGAACGGGAACAAAAAGCCCAATGACATATGCCCATGCCACAAATTGGTATCGTTGGCCGACAGCGAACAACTCGTGGCTAAAGAAAGCATCAAGCGTCAGCGTGTGAGGGTTTGACGCCAGAAGCATGACGGTATGAAAATATCCCAACCTGAGACCGCCCCAGGCAACGGCTTGAGAGTTATATTGCTGCGGCTGTTGCCCAGACCAAATGTTGGTGCCCTCCACAGACAAAAGGATCTCTCTCTGGTTGTCGATGATCGAGTTCATCAAGACTGCGGGACGAAATTAGTGGTGTCACAAGTCATTTCATACGAGTTGCTCACTAAAATTGAGAACCGCCCCAAATATGGTTCCGATTATCTGAGCCGTAAACGCGGCGCGAGGTGGGAGTTTGGTATCTGCCAAAAGTTGAACAAAATCTTTTGAACAAAGCCCCAAATACCGACATTGGGCAATTTTGAGGTCGCGTAACAGCAACTCAGCCTGATTGACCGAATCTGCATCATGACGTTCAGAAGAGTATATGACACCCGCGGATAATGCGCACTGTAGCTAAAGAGGACAAAATACATGTTTGCCATTGGTTTCCCAGGATGTATGAATCCTCCAATCATCTGGTCAATGTTATTTGGAAAAATCAAAATCAATGTGCTGGAACGGAAGATACTTACCTGCACAAACGGTTGGATGATGAACGCCAAGCCCGTGATCGCATATAAGGCGCCAAAGAAGAGAATTGACACAGCCGCAAGCGCGATAGAAATCACAAAGCCCCACCTATCGATGTGGGTCAGCATACTCGGCCACAGCAGGAAAAACAGATGAACAGACCAAGGCAACGTTGAATCGGTCTTGAGGATGATGACCAACGCCATCACTATTGAGATAGCAAGGGTTACCAGATACCAGCTATTGGGAGCATCGGGATACTGTCGAAGAAGAATTGGTCACAGAGCGATAAGAGCCAGACTCAAGCTGACCTTTAACATCTCTCGATAGTGCGGGTCTATATCGCTGCTAATGTTTTGGTCTCGCATACCGTCGTCCTTCCAGAACTTCCAGTCAAAATTGGTGTACATCGTGCGCAAATATTTCGGGTTGAGCCAAGACCATGCTCCGGAGATGTCAGCGCGGTTCCAAAGCAAAAGGTGGGTGAAAGTAGCGGCCATCCCCATGTTGGTCGTGAGGAGCTGAACGACCCAAGTTCCTGCGTAAAACGGCTATAGAGCGTCAGACATAAGTAGATCAGTATATTTTGGCGCTCACCAGGCCCTGCTCCTCAAGAAGTGTTTTGTCAACCTCGAGCTTGTCGTTCAGGATAAGGGTTTGGTTGTACAGCGTTCCGTTTTGGTAAAACAGCTCTTGCGAGAGCTAAAACGAGACGGTTGTGGTCAACAGTGAAGTGTGATCAGACGTAATGCGACTACGCACGAAGGGAAAGTTTTGAGACTGCCAGATATTCATGTAGTAAACGCCTAAGAATACGGCTCTGAGGAACGTCAGTCAAAGAAACTGTATTTTGACATTTCCACATACATGCATAGGGCCCAACCGATAAAGTTGGAAAATTGTGCCTTCAGAGGGATCGTCATTGGGTTTGTACCTTGGATCTATGAGCTGGGCTCGATAACATGAAGCGGTTGTGCTCACCGCCGGAGACAAACTGCCAATCCAAGCAGATTGACAATAAACCTAGCCCCTCGTTTCCATTAGAGCCACCAAATATCCGGGTGAAGTTTTCGGATCGTTGATTGGCCAAGCAAAATACCGAGATCCCAGTGAGGAGTGGAAAAATCCACTCCGGGAATATCTCCCATATAAATATCCTTATCGAGACCTATGAGATAAGAAAGAAGAGAATGGGAAAGTGGCATACACGCCAAATGCGATCCAGAAGACTCTGAGTTTCTTGCGTGCATGTGAAACATCCACATAGAGTGCATCATACATCGAAACGAGCGGGATGACTCCCGGATAAAGCATTTTGGACGGGTAGAGCAAAACCGCTGGATTTCATGTGTTTAAAAGAGGGACCATCGATTGTCAAAAAGGAAAACTCACATCGGAACAGCCCACCAATACCATAGCCTGTGTGACTTCCGGCATTAGAGTACGGTTTTTCCGACGAAACAAAACCTACCTAGGAGCTGGCTGGAAAATAAAAGGCTGTGAGACAGTTGAGAAGATTAGCAATGTCTTTTGAATGTTGAGATGTGACCCACAAAGTACTGGCGGCTGGATTTGGGGTGATATTGTAGAACAATCGTTGGACAGCAAGAACTTCCGTCCCAAGAGCGGCGTTCGCCGCTGCGCTGGACATGATAACGATGAAAGCATTCTCTTTTTTGTTGAATGGGTGCTAGCAGTAAGAAATGAAGGTCATTATGACGAGTCCTCTATAGACATCGAAAATTGACGTACGGGATTGAGATATCGAAAGATTCCGGAACGGGGGATGATTACTTCCAAACACATGCCCAGAACGTAAGAGATGATGGCAAGAAACATGGTCGACACTAACACCGTTTGCTTTTTGCCTCGTCAATGACCTACCGTTTTGACGAAAAGAGTTCACCTACAGGTTTGAAGTAATATATTTCGGCTGGGGTACCGAATCAAGTTAGCGAAATTTGAGAAGAGGTGCTAAATCGACACACCAAGAACGCCACCAAAGGCAGACAATCCAAATCCAATAATGAAGGCTCTGACCGTCCAAGGGTTCAGAGAGGGATCATCGTCGAGGGTCAGGACGTGAGTGACAATGTCACGCTCGTCCTCCAAGACCTCAAAGTGGACGTCGATACTCTCTGTGGATTCAATATCAGAGACCTTTTCCTTCTCCAGGATGAAGCCAGAAGGCTTCTCTCCCCTATTCTCTATCCCTGTGGTAGTCGAGCGGACATCATCTGCGGCCATGGTGGTCAAAGAGCGAAAGGATTCCCAGTATCACCCTCATTTATAGGAAGGAGGGAACCTATGGCTGTATCCGGAGGGGTGAGTGCTACCGAGCGTGGCTAATCTCCACTGAAGCCCAGTGATGCAGCATGATACGTCGACTTCTGGGGCTTCGGCTATAATAATAACTTTGTTGAGAAGAGGAAAAAAATGTTCACGCAATACATTTGTCGATGGTTGAACACCACATCTTGAAAGGGGGTCGGACCTCTCAAACTGGGATGGGCAGCGTGCAAAGGTGCTTTGAAGTGGAGCCCTAATTTTCACCATGACGGAGACCGGGGAGGCAGGACTACAGAAGGCTAGCAAACCACTGCTTGACTGGGGTGGTGGGAGTTCGGGAAAAATCCCAGGATTAACATGAGTTCGGGAAAGTGCGGAGCGCCACTTCTGTGAAGCCAACGTCGGTTCGAGGACAAGGAATGTATTAATGTGAGGGCTTTGGGCACGAGGCATTCGCCCGACTTCTCAACAGAAAGACGCCTGATACCAGAAGTTGTGTTCGAGAAAATGCTGAGGGTTTGACGAACAATTGCAGTATGTCAAAACCGTTCTGCACCTGGCAGGTCCTGCCTGGTCCTGCCAAGCCAAGCTAGTCAAGGGTGTGACATGTGACGTATCACGAGATGAACCGGTTCAATTTGAACTTGAAGAATAATTAGGTGTGACGGTGATCTCGCTTGGCGGTGAAAGACAATAAGAGCTGCTCTGAATGTCTAGAAAATGGTGGCAGCAGCGATACCTTCCCTTTCAGACCCCCCCACCTTCTCATTTGTACTTCTCACTTCACATCTCGCGTTTCTCGTTTTTGTATCCCCCACAGAGAGGTTTTAACGACTCCATTTCGCTTCTGTTCCCCTAGTTTGTCATCCAAGCGTCATCTGGTTCGGGGTCAACGAAGAATGTTCAACGAGAGCTCCCCAGTGAGTATTTCTTGAATGTCATAGCCCCCATTCTTAATGTTTCGCAGGTCGGCGGTCGTTATGAGGGCTCCCCAGCCAGTGATGTGAGCAAAGAACTTCCCGCCCTTGAATCTCTGGTTGACCAAGCTGTAGGCGTACAAACGTGCAGTTTTACAACCAGCTCCCGCAAGGTTTGAAGTAGAAGTTTTGCCACCGACCAAAAACAGTACGTCGACCTCCGCTTGAACCCTCTTCGTTAATAACCCCAAGCTATAGATGGAAATTATAATCACGGGATGCGCATCACGCAGCTCAGCAGCGGAGACCGATCCTCTAACATTTCTACAAGCTCTCTTAGAGAATATGAGGTGTGGCGACGTTGGGAAGACTGCCTTTGGTGGCAGGACGTTCTCGAGGACGAGTATCAACGCCTGGCGAGGTCAAAACGCGTGCGCTTGCTCCGAGGCAAGGGGGTTAAAAAAGGCGACTTTTATCAACAAGATCGTGCGTCTTCTTGGGAGTCTCTCCCTCCTGGTCCAGATCCTAGCTCAGTCGCTCTCGATCTCCACGACTGCGTACCTCGACTGACGAAAAGGGGAACAATATTTCGCCCTAATCAAGCAACACTCGATCAAAGGTCGGCTGAACTAAAGAATTTTATCGACGCCCTCTTTCGAGAGGACCAACCCGCTTTGATTTGTGACATCCGAGCAAGCCGCCTCAACACAGACTTCTTTAGCTTCTGGTACCGGGATCAAGAAACTGCTGTCAAGCTACAGAAGAGTCCCGAGAAACCGCCCCGTAGTTCCGTCTCCAGCAGTGTCTTCTCCTCCTACTTTTCAGCATCGACATCAACATTACCCATTGAAAGCACCCCCATTTCGAAATCCCCTTCTATGTCGTCTCCTTCTAAACTGTTGGAGGTCTTCCGACGCAGGGAACCGAGCGAAGGACGCAGGCCATCCACGTCTTCGTCCATCTCATCTCAGCCCGGCGTTTCCAGTCCCAACCGTCGCCGAGCCTTGTCTGTGTCTTCAGACTCCTCGTCCGCTCAGTCCTCGAGGAGCTCAGACAGCTGTACCGTCTCTAACGTTCCTACCATCGCCGATGAGGTTCCGATAGTGTTTGGTCACAACCCACAACTCACACCAAATTTTGGGTCTGATGGGAATGTAATACTTGAAGCACTCCCAGAAGATTGTGAGGTCGCGCCAAAGTTTGCTCCAACAAGGTCGTTCTCGACCCCTACGCGGCAATCGCAGCCAGATCGACAGTGGAATGGCTCTGTTGCTCCTTCACGAAGTTCTACATCGACTGAGCGTACGATTTTGCCTGAGGATCGAACCTTGTGTGAGTAATGCTGGTTACTTGTCGCCCGTTTCAACTTGACTGACGAGTAAACCTAGTTGAACGCTCTGTTCGGGAGTCTTGGCAGACCACAGCGTCGAATTCTACGATTTTAGCTGGCCTTGGTGTTTCACTACCAGGCGATGAACAGGAACTGGGACATCGAGCTTCAATGGCTAGCATAGCGACATATAGGACAGATTGCTCAGCGGAGGGTGTGCTTCCCCGCATCATAGAGCCGCAGTTTGGTTACGGGGATCGGCCGTTCGAACATCCAATTTCCGTTCCTATTGCAGAAGAAGAGGAGGATCGCCTTGATTCTGACACGATTGGTATGCTGCTTGTTTTAGGTCGGTCACCCAGCCTGACCGTGTTTTAGGTGCATTCCCTCGACCAATCTCCTTTCTCCCAGCGGCTTCGCCCAGGATCCCAATCCCAACCTCTGGAAGTCGCCCCCACACTCCCCTCCGGATTCGCACATCGCCGTCGTCATCATTCCATAGACCGATGACGCCGCCATCTCCTACAATGTCAACCTCATCTCATATAACCTCTTTGACTGATGTGACGTCCACGACCATAACGACCAACACGACTTTTTCATCCATAAGCTCTGCTCTTTCTCCCACCTCGCCAGGGACACTCTCCATCAAGGCGGCGCACAACAATGCTATCATTATCCTTCGTGTCACACGAGATGTTTCGCTCGTGGATCTCCGTGCAAGATTGTACAGCAAATTTGTTGGTCAAGAAGGAATCCCTCTCTCCCAAGCGTTTACGATCGCGTTCATCCCCCATCTCGCACAACCGCCCAATAGCAGCGGGAAACGCCCTGGAAGCTCCAAAGGACTGCTCAACGATCAAGCAGAGATGAAGTTGATCTCAGACCAAGAGAGCTGGGAACAAGCGGTTCTTTCTGTCCCAGCCGGCGCGAAGGTGGTATTGAAGGTACTCAATACAACTTTATAACGACTTCATGTTTTCGGTCCTGTCTACGGCATTCCCTACAGCACGACACTCCAATTTCCTCGATTGAACTCTTCCTCTTCTGCATTTGGGAACCTCTTCATTCCCTCAGTTCCGACTGGGGTGAACTTACATTTATCCATCTTCGGCCTTCAACCTCTTGACCCCCATCCGTGTATAGACTTTTCCATTCTTACATCTCCGAGAAATCACTTCTTGAGAACAGTTCTCTCCATTTTCGTTATACCATTTCTGTACAAAAAAAAAAGTGTTTTGTTCTTTCCATGTAAAATAGACGATTTTTCACCCCCCACAAGAAAACACTTTTCAAGTGAGAGATGTACAATAAGCACGCACGCGCCGGGTGTGTGACTACTGAGTACTGGTCGGCCATACCCAGAAGGCGGAACGTTGCCAGTCTTCTTCAAGCTCCCACGTGAACTTCGTTGGCCTTGACCATCGCAGCTGGCGGTGCACCAGTTGGTAGCGGCGATTTTGTCCAATCAGGAAGAACATCCCGAGCCCCCCCTCGCGCAGCTACGGCGGCGGCAGTGGCGGCGTCTTCTGAGGTATCCATCGCTTGCGAGTCTTCCAAAGCCTCACGGTTCGCAGTCGCTTCGTCCCATTTCTCCCGAGCGACTTCTGCACCTCCCGTTTTCAGTGATCTGAGTCGGTGTCGTCAGTTGATCGTCAAAAACACAAATCCAAAAGTCGGTCGATCATGAAAAAAGAAACAGGTGGAAAAGTTGAAAATTTGGTTTTCCCCCCACTCACCCGGCGAGAGAACCTCCTACCCAAGCCATCGTTGCTGGTGAGAATGCTGGTGCTTTCCCCGCATTGGCGTTCGCCCGTTCGGTAGTTGCCGTACCCGGATTTGGATTGTTGAGAATAGCGAGGTAGGGAACCAAGGGGCGGAGAGAAGCGTATTTGTCGTATGGTGGTGGTGGGACTCTGCCTGGACCTAGCGCTGGTCGTATGGCGGGTGTAGGTGCCGATGCGATGGTGTGGAGGAGTTCGGCGTGGAGACGGGGGATGAAACCTGGAAGCATGGCTGTCCCGCCAATGACCAGGATGGAAGAAACAAGGGTTCTGCGCAAATCGACAGGAACCTAGAAAAAGTGGTAGAAAGAGGATGTTAGGAGACTTGGGACGCAGTGAAACTTGGTGAAGGGACGGACTTTTAGTAGTGTATCGAGGATAACTTCTGCGACACTACTTTCGTCTACATCACCTCCTTCAAATAGGACTTCAGCTGCCCGTTCTCTGATCCAACCTGGAATGATCAGCGTGCCTCGACCTGTACCCACTTGCTGGGCTAATGGGGGAACAACCTTTATTTTCAGCTCTGTCGCGGTCGAGGAGCGTGTATACATCGCTGCCAAAGCCTGCAGGTGCCCTTCCTGGGATCTTGATGATTCAGCCACAGGATGCGAACTGCTCCCAGGGACGCCAGACACGATCGAAAACTCAGACGAGGCGACTGTACCACCGCCCCGACGTGAGGGCGCACTCTCCAACCCCGCGTGAGAGAAATCTGATTCAGAATGGGTTTGGGAGGCTTCACTGGAAGGTGGTGGTAGGTCCATGTCCGACATTTCGTCGCCAGGCACAGGTGTTCCCCCTCGGGTGTCAGCCGATGGTCCAAGAATGTCACCAACGAAACAGCAGCGCGTCTTGATATCTTCGATGACAGCATCAGTGAGAACTTCAAGGGGAACGCGTGTTGAGCGTGTCGATGCGGGTATGTTAGCTGCTGCACTAAGAGAAGTGGGTGGAGGCAGGTAGGTGCCGTACAGTAGGAGGAGAGCACGGATGTGGAATGTTAGCCTTGCCCCTGCGAGTGGTGTCGTCCGTAGTTGAGGGAACAGAGGACGGGCAGCAAAGATCTAGGACAGTTAGATTCGTGTAGGGACAAAGATGAATGGTGGTAGCATACAGGAAGAGCTATTGATTCAAGGTGACCACAATCAAGCACCAAGCCCGTGATCCTTCCAACGGCAAAAAGTGAAAGGAGATGAGTTGAGGCAAATGAGATTGAAGGAACCTTGGGGGGTGCGTTCAGTACCGTAGAAAGTGACATTGTTCAAAGTTTGGAGCACCTGACTTTCGAACAAGATGCGCGCAATCATCTCCTTGATATACAACGGAAGGAGTGGATGCTCCAGCACAATAACTTTGCGTGCTTTGGGATCCGTCAGCAGAGAACTGAGAAACCATCAACACGAAGCAAACATTGAGATGTGAAAGAAGAAATGCACTCATGAAAGACGGAGCGTAGACATTTTTGAAGCCTAACCTCAAGCATCCTGTCCTCCTCTGTCCGTTCTGCAGGGTCAGTCGCCCTTTTTAACTTCCACAAGCAATCGCCAGTCTGTCCTTCCGCATAAAACACGTCCCTAGGTCTACCTTCCCCACTGAAGCCAACTTTCCATATCCGTGAGCCCGGATCGATGACAACGCGGTCTTCGACTCCGTAAAGTGAATGCCGACGGGTGGTTGCATAATGCGGTGAAGATTGTACTGCGTGAGCGGCAGCAACGCGAGAGGTGGCGGGTGTTGTTGGATTATAAGAAGGTCTTGTTGGTGTCGCAGGTTGGTTTGACATTGCTGTATTGTCAAGGAACAACTGTGGGACCTCGATAGCTAAGAGGTGAAGTGCACCGAGGGAGAGGGATTACGATCACGTGTCATCGCGACGCGGTGCCAGAAATTGAGTTCTGATTCAGGTGTCACAGTCCACTGTCCTGCCCAAGTTTCTACCACCATGGTCGCTCTGAACATCGCTTGAGAACACGGCCCATAATAACCTACATTGCACCTTTTCATAAATTTCACTGATTATTGTAGTTCAACTACCCCTGTTCTAGTTATCGATCAAAGAAACTCGGCTCAAAGGGTGCGGCTTTCATTCGTTTCCTTTTTTGCCAAGTCTCACAAATCCCCAGAGACAAAGTAGCCACATATACTAACATGGGTCACCACCCAATTGTATGGCCTCGAAGGCAATTCTTCTACGCGATTGGGAATACGCCTGCCATTTGCCTCGCTCAAGACCTGTCCCTGGAGGAACCCGCCCGCGTTCTCTCACTTGGCTGTGGAGACCCGCGAAACATTTTGTTTACCCTCCACACCCTTGACTCACCTTTGGTTCCCGGTCATTATTTTCGTCTTGCGTGTCATTGAACCCCAACTGAAAAAGCTAGCAGCACGACCCTGGGACTTTACTTGCTGCGACACAGAACCAGCAATACTTGGTGGGGATTGAACATCCCAATTTTTCATATCTTCTAACACATCTATTAGCACGGAACATACTCCTTTTTTCCCTCATTGTGGAAGACGCGCCACTTGAAAAAATCTTTCCAATTTTCTTCCATTTCAAAATCGAAGAGTCTGTTCTCAAACTTTTGCTAAACCAATGCAAGAAACTGATCAGCACCTCCTCTACCATCTCCTCCTGGAGAACCGGCCCCTATGGGAAGCTTATCCGGATGTGCACGGTGGACTCGCTGATTGAAATCCGTCGAATATGGACATTATGGGCGGAAACAGAGAATTACACCCCACAGGAGGCCAAAATATTGCAGGCCAAGTTTCAAGCACTTTCGAAGAGCGTTCTAGATAAGTTTGGATCCAAAAACTTGACCGCCTTTAGGTCGGCCGGCCCACTATTTTCCCATTCCATCAAAATTGCCCCAAAGCACAACACTCGCTATTGGAAGAAAGGGCTGACTTCCGCGGATCCCGACGATCCCCCAGATGCGCCGCTGATCAACCCAACTTTTGCCTTTGCCAACGCAGGAGAAGATCACCTCACATTGCATTACGGAACCGACCCACTTCTCCCGTTCCATTCCGCGAGCGCTTTCACGTCGATTAAAGTGTCTTCGTCATCCCTCCGTAAGCCGCGAATAGGCGATCTCGTACGCGTGGCTCAAGAAGAGTTTTACTCGTGGTGCCGATCATTCAAAGCCATCGTCCAGCGCTCTCCAGGCCCGATCACGATTCGAGTGTTTGTCGGCGAAGCTCTTGGGTTCAGTCGAGCACTCCACTATCGAAGCCTCACAAACTCTATAACGTCCGACGCATATAACTCATGGTGGGGTGGAAAGAGGATCGTACTTGATGGTGGTGATTATGACCAAAACAGCTCAGCTCCAGCTCCTCTCTCGTTCAATGTCATCGAAACCTCGAATCTAGTCGATGCCCTCGGTCTCCTGAACATCTTAATTTCCACCCTTCCCTTACTGACCCGAACCGCAACATCGACACTGTTGACGGACGCTCTGCTTGCGACATCAGAGGACCCGACCGTCCAATTTGTCGATCGCATTTGCGCAGAACTCCCATTGATTTCCCTCCTCCTCGGATTAACGCCGTCCACCTTCGTCTCGGGTTTTTCAAGCGTATCGAACGTCCATGAAATTCTTTCGACCCGTTTGTTCACCGACAAACCACAGCATCACGATCGGTTCACATGGAAATTTCCCTACCTCGGAGACGTTGTAGCTTCGGCTCTTGAAAACGAGATCAACCGTCCGCTAGTCTTTCAACCTAAACATCTCGCCATGTGTCTTTTCAAGATTTACTTGAAAATGTTTGCACAAGAAGATTTACGGACCGCTATGGAGCTTCAACATAAACCTAGGCCTTCTCTCGCGGAACGGGTGAGATTTGCCAATAACTTTGACGCAATTCATTACACGCGGTCGACGTTTGCAGCTTTTTTGAAGATAGTGAAAGATCGTACCTCGACTGACTGGACGGCGGTGATGGAGGAATTTCATCAATTGGTAAATGACGACAATAGTTTGATGCTTGGATCCAACAACTACCAAGACATGTGTTGCCAACTCCATATAAAAGGCGTGCATACCATTGACACTATGGGACCCCTTCGACCAGCACACCCCATTGGGCGACTCATCGCTTGGCAAACGATCCCCGCAGCGGTCTGTGTGGTGATCATCGTCCCGCGCGAGAAGCTTCGGCCTTTGGAGCGATTGGAGTACGATCGCATCGGGACCCCCGTAGTACATTGCGAAGTTCGTGGACCCACCTTGCACAACTTTTTCTCGGATATTAGGTGTATCTTCGGGAGACTCGAAATTTCTGGTCCAAAATCAGCTCCGATCGGGACCATTTTTGAGGACTCTCAGGCGTGGCGAGGTAACTCCCCGCTAATTGTCTCATTCTGGATGCCATCTTGGATCCTCGTTACTCAACCCGAAGGATTGGAGGCGCGATTCTCTGTACGCACCACTCCAGGGTCCCTACACCTCGCTTCCGTTCTCCACCAACCCGATCTAAACATCTACGAGGCCAAACTCACTGACGAGGACCATGTGCATGTCCTACGCGCTCGCCCAAATTACCCGGACGAGCTCTCCAAAACTCGAGCGTCGTATGACACTGACTTTTCGGTTGACTTTGACCCCGCGGTGGACGCTGCAGTCGTCAATTTGGACAAAAATTGGAACAATGTGGACACCTTGATGGTCAGGACGGATATTATGAACGAAACCGCAAAGCAAATCTTGAAGTCGGGCGCAGTCGTCAACGTCGAGCAAGCATCCCCGTGCGCTATGAAACTATTCTTTGATGGGTTTGAGAAAGTCGTCGCGTTCCCCTTTCCGATTGATGGTGCACGGAACAGGGTGCGTATCGCGAGAAAGTCTTCATATATCGAAGTATGTTTGTTTCGTGATTCCTTGATGCCCCATGATTGACGACGACCCCTCCTTTCCAAGATCCTCGTTCCGGTCTCATCGGGTCCTCAATTGTCGGGGGGATACTCTTTGAATCAGTTCCCAGTCATCCCTACTCGTTTTGGGCTGGCTGTGTGGAACATCCATCGTCTTGACCTGGATAAACTCCCCGCACTGGACCTTTCTCAACCAAAGCTAGTGGAACCATGGCTTACCCCACACATCCAATTCTCGTTTTCTGATCGGGAGCGCGAGCTCCGCAATCAATCGATGAAGGAAGGCACCGTCCCGAAGGACACCCTCGTTGAAGTCAAAGACTCCCTTTTATCAATGTTCGCATGCACCACGGGCGCAAAAGCTGGCGTTTCTACTCGGAAATTCGGTTTGTCCAACGAGGGGAAGGGTGGGGTTTACACACTCATCTTCGTCACCGACCTCAGGCTTGATTTGGGAGCCCATACCGTCGTCATGGATTGCTGCATCCTGCCGTTGACTTTGGACCTCGTGACGAAGCTAGCGCCGCTGATAGGGAAAATGCAGGAGGGTACGGTGATAGTGTCAACGGGAGATGAGGAGATTAAAGCTTGGAAGAGGCTCATCCCTGCGGTGGTGGAGCGGTGTCGTACGTGGAGTCATAAGCCGAGCTGCGAGTACGTAAAACAGGGAAAGATTCCGTTGACTTTGGAGTACGCGGAGAGTCCTATATGCTCGTGCGGGGCTGGGATTGGGGTCGAGGAGTTCAAGAAGGTGAAGGAGTGGAAAGGGTTGGAAAGATACGTGACGCGAGCGGCAATTGGACCACTTTTTGCGCTTTCGTATTTGGATCCGGTCGCTGGGGAGAAGCGTATCGGCGCGAGTATGGAAACCAAGGAGGGGATGAAGAACAAGGCAAACTGCG
>CEMH01204432.1:16740-29626 GCA_001179725.1 Macrocystidia cucumis | reverse complement strand
ACGGTCGGAACCAGTCGAGATTTCACACTCGTCACTCGTCGGTCCCGTTTTTGGTATGTAAAGTCTGCAAGGCCTCAGCCCTGACCGAGTCTTCATAAGAATGATGCTGACCTCGAAGAGAGAGTCGGCGATCTCGTCATTTTTGGGCAGCATTTCAGATGACTTTACTACCAAGTCCACGGAGGACCACGCACTTGAAACGTATCCATTAAAGATACAAGGAGAAGTGACGTCTAGATGAATTTCATCTGCACAACCTTGACGAGAAAAGCTGGAGGTGAGGATAGTGCTTATGTAACTATGACGTTTTGGCTGCCGTGTCGATCGGACTTGGTCAGTGCGCTTTTCTCAAGGATGTTGACAGCCTCCAACAGCCACGAAGGCACCATCGCCGTGTGTGCAATGTAGTTTGATCAACGTCCTTGAGGACCACACCGCTTATAACCCTCCAGGACGCTGCATCAGACAACATGATGGAAGCGAGAACGGGACAAGTTCGAGTGCAACATGTTAACATTCCCAATCATTGTTCCATGTGCAAATGTATCATCGCCAGCTGTGCGTGGGTACTGTCAAAGATTGATCCTCATTTCTAGTTGTTGGCTTTTCTTAGTCTTTTCCTTATGCCGTTTGAACTCTCATTCCCATCGTTCTTCCTGTTCCCTCCCGCGCTTAATCCAACTCTGCCATCCTCCCTCTCGAAAGTTAGGTTGCGTACATCCCGCCTCAGCTGCTATACCTACTTGCGGAGCTTTTTCTACTCTCGTAGGTTTGGGATCCACTATGGCTTCCACACGCTCAAGGACAACTTCTGCCCACTTATTCCCTCCTGCTTCACACCCCGCTCACCGACGGATGGCCTCGGCTGGAAACCCTTTGCCGTCCTCGACTGACGATTTGCCACAACATCACAACGATCGAATAAAACCAGATCCAAGACAATCGAAAGAACGAAGACGCCCCAGGACAACCAGTTCCACGACCAGACCCTCGTTTGGAACAAAGAATGCTCTTTCCGGAGTACGCAACGACTTTGGACTTTCACTATTCGTATTCATGCACACCTTAATAGCCCACATCATCTCTTGCAACAACGGGGAGACTGGAATCTTCGTCAACAACCCCACATTTGCCCCTTGATAAACGGACATCTCATGAGTTGATGGCATATTCGTTCCCTAGCATTGTTCGCCCATCAGGAAGCAGACAGCCCTGGTACCTGCGGGCGAAGTACGAAGACGAATTACGATACGACTTTCATGGAGACGTTTGCAAGGCGTCCGTTCCCGCTCTTGTCGAAAAACTGATTTTCGAAGTAGCCGACGAGCCTCGTGAGCCCCATTTCCTTATGAATGAACTTTCGGAGTTGACTCGCCCCATAGAACCTCCATTTTTGCCCTTGTATCAAAATGTCTTTCTCTCAACATTCCCCTCTTTCATGACTGCCGACCATCTGCTCGACATGCTGATCGACAACTACGAGATGGATTGCCCACAATACATTTCCGACGCTCAGTTTCAAGAATGGAAAGAAAAACACTTCTACCCGACTCAATGGCGAACTATCCGAGTCTTTTCTGCCTGGTTAGAACATGGGCTATTGGAGGAAGACTCGATGCTCATTACTCGACTGACGGAATTTCTGGCCCTCATCATCGACCCCCCTCCTCTAGCGGATGTAGCGCGTTCTCTTCGCCACACAATTCGACATCGGGTGTGTTGTAATGTTTATACATCAGACAATGTTGCTGAAAATTGTTCTTAGAGAGTCTGGAGTAGTATCTCCCTTTCCTCTTCGCCAACGCATTCTCGCAAATCATCGAATCCGACCGCTACAGACCTGTTATGTCTGACTCCGGCTCATCTTGCGGAACATTTAGCTTTATTCAAATTGGGGTTATTTACTAAAATTTCGTCCAATGAATTTCTTGCCTTCGCGACGCTTCAAGGCTCCACTACAATCCAGAACCTTTGTGCTGCCCAGCATCGTCTACTCGCTTGGGTCAAACTCAGCATACTCGATAACAGCTTGGGAAGGAAGCGAGTTCAGACTATCGATTTCTGGATCAGTGTTGCGGAGGTGAGTCAGTCCACGGCGGAGTTAGCACAAAGCACTTAGCTTTTTCTTTCTTTCGCGTCGCCTCTCTTGTCCATCTGGATCAAATTCCAACAATGAAATAGTACTGCCAGCGGTTAGCGAACCATGCATCTGTCGTCCCTATCGTGGAGGCGCTGTCCAGTCCGGAAATCACTCGTTTAGAGCTAACCTGGCAGTCAGTCAGCCGACACGAACAGCTGCGAGCCTTACAGGCGGCGGTCGCAGCCCTTACCTCCCCTCGTTCTCTTCCCCCACGAGATGTCGACAACCCTGGTGTGCCTTTTGTCGGTCCTTATCTTGCCGACCTCCTTCTCAATCAGAGGGAGTTTGCAGACGATGGGAGGATGGTGTGTTTCCTCCAGAGACAGCGGTGGTTCGGGGTTATCTCCACGATGCTTCGTTGTCAGGCGAAGACTTATGTGTTTACCTCGTGTGAAGCGACGGCGCTTTTCGTAGAGAGGTGTTTGGTGTTGGCGAGTGAGAGAGAGGCATCGTGGTTTGTGGTGCGGAGCTCCGGATTGAGACGGTTGGAGCTTGAGGGTGCGGAGATCAGGAAGCCTTTCAAACATGCTGGGTTTTGAGGATGGATTTTCTTGCTTTTTAAAAATAAATACACGTCCTTTCTTTTTTCGTTCTTTCTGTGTTCTTTTTTTTTGTAATCCTCTGAGCAGTAGCTTTTATTATCCTTTGTAGAAGAAAAAATAGATAACGATTGTATTTCTTGTCAAACTGTGGTGGGTGGCTGACGTAACCTTCAACGCGTTCAACCTGAAGCTCGAGCGGCGACAGGCCAACACCAACTCTGCACCAGACATCCGACCGTTCTCTGAGCCATGGCCACGCTTGCAAGCACCAGCAAAAATCCATCTACGACAATAGATATCTACAAGAAATTACCTCCACTGAAAACCAGTCAAGTATTACCTTGTCCCAAATCGTTATCAGACTCGTTCGCTGACCTCATCGTTTGGATTTGGATTTGACAGAACCAACGACTGCAGTTCAGCACTGTAGACCCGTTCACACCTAAATTTGTAACGAGTCATGTTACCCTCGCGTCTAACCCGGAGGAGATGTACACGAGTCGTGTCCAAGGACGTTCGATCATGCTTGATAACCCCGCCCGGGAGAGTCGGTTCAAGAAAGAGATGGCCGAGAAGAAGGAGAGGACCCAAGCGCTGAAAGATAAGAAAAAACTTGGAAGGATTGGAAAACGCGAAGCTAAGGAGAAGGGTGTTTGGAAACTTGATCCTGCACAAGCGAGGTATGCGGCTCCTTTACCTTATCAGAGGGGGGTTTTCTCGTCCTCTTTTTCCCCTATTTTTTCTTTTGGTTCTTTCTTTGGCTGGTGTATTGGGGTTTTGGGCGCTTACTCCTCGTTGATCGGATAGATTTGAACTGTTTTTACCTTTGCATCATCTGTGGATGGGATATATGTCTGAACTGCTTGGTCTTTCACCTCCACCGTTATTGTCTACGCCACCATCTGCACAGGCGATGCCGAGTTCGAGCGGCATGCACCCGAAATTAGTCAAGGCCGACTTCAATGGGTCCTTCTTGACTGGTTTGTTTCTCTAATTGTACTTGTGTCTTTCAAAATAACCGCATGCTGATGGCTTTTCTACAGTCCGCCGCAGCAAAAATCCATGTCTGATTGGACTGGCGGGTATCGTGATCCACGAGACTGAAAATTCATTTCGCGTAATTACCGAAAAGAACGCGTTCAAAAGTATATTTGCCTCTCCCGTTGTTGTTTGTCTCGACTGGGCTCCTGATCGAAAGTCCAGTGATACCTAAACAGAGCAACGTGTTTGCTTTTGCCGTCCCTCTATATTCGACTATCCCAGCAACACACGAAACGAAGGATGGCCTTCCCATACCATCACCCGAGACAGCCACAGGAACAGTACTCCAGGCCCCACATATTGAATTTGAGCTCTATGGCAACCAATTTTGTTTTCGCTCTGCGGATCGGACAGGGCGCAAATTCAAACACAAGGAGACCATCGAACTCTGATCATGATCATGATTATCTGCGATTGATTTTCTTATAAGGTTTTGTCCTCGAGTTTTATTTCTCTCAGATTTCTCTTCTAAAACCTGTTTTACATGCACAGCTATTCGCCTCTCCCCCTTCAAGGTGGCATTTGTCAAAATTGACATCTCGGTTGTGCCCTGCCCCTCCTACCATGAGAAGATTGTGAAGATGTTTTTAACCGTCAATTCTCTCATCACTCCATGGTTATTGTTGGTTTCCCCGGCGACCCACCATGACAACGTCCTCGACGAGGACTGATGTTTTCGTGGATCACACGCTGTTCTGACAGTGTTTGACGGGTTTCGCTCAATTCGACTTGTTTGCCGATTGGATGATGCTTCTTAATGGCAACGCGAAGCGCGCGTGGCTGAGGCTTTATGATAACCTTGGAAGAGGATCATTACGAAGGATTCAGAAGAGAACAATGCGGAGAAGAAAACTGCTCACTCGTATCCAGGGACTGCTCTAGGTGTGGGGGATGCCGCGACTCGGCATAGAATACTAGTACCACTATCAGTGTAGATATCGAATGGGCGTTGGAATGATTGAGTGCTACTTGTGAACGGGGAGAATAGGTTTTATGAGAATGAGCTGTTGAGCGCACGTGGCTGTCCCCACTTGGATTATTAGCGTTGAATCGCATCTTTCAACACTTCTTACGCCGACCATCCGTTTCTCTCTCACACCACATCCTCACTCCGTTTTCTTCCTCAATCTTTCCAACGGTCAGCGACAACTAATACAAGTCATGTCTTTGGCAACCCCAATTCGCAAGAAGCGGAACTTCAAGACTCTTCAGATCAACGTCACCGAACCTCCCCCACCGCCTCCAGAGCCAGAGCCAATAGCTATTCGGCAGGCCCCAACCGCGACAACTGGCGGTGGGGGTAAGCGAAAACCGCCACCAATGGTGCTGAAAGCACCAAAGATACCCTCAGCATCAAATGGGACATCAACCACTACTGCGGCTGCCGAGCAAGAGACAACATCCTTGCTGACCGTGAACAATGGCCCCAATTCTGCACCCCTCACTGCCACATCACCTTCTGCCCGCCGGAACACATATCATACCACTCTTTCGAATACCCTGGCTAATTTGGACATGAATGCGGAAGTCAAGTTCGATTTGAGAAACGAGGATCTCAAGGATCTTCATGAACTTGGACAAGGCAATGGAGGAAGTGTGAAAAAAGTAGAGCACATACCGACTGGCACTATCATGGCTAAAAAGGTATGTTTCTAGAGAATTTCACGTTCAAAACTGTTCTCTGATACCCACTGGCTTGTCTCTTTTTTTTTTGTTCTCCGCCCATGCTGTATCGCCTACAGATTGTCTTAATCGACGCCAAACCTTCGGTCCGGAAGCAAATCCTCCGAGAACTTCAAATCATGCACAATTGCAACTCAAAGTACATCATTTCTTTCTGGGGAGCCTTCCTGGCCGATCCGAACATTTGCATATGTATGGAGTACATGGACAAAGGTTCCCTCGACGGGATCTATAAGAAAATCGGTCCGATCGATATTGACGTTGTTGGCCAAGTCGCCCTCGCCGTCCTTGAGGGCTTGACGTACCTCTACGATGTTCATCGCATCATTCATCGTGGTCCGTCGTTTTTTCACTTTTTTCTTCGATTTGCCCGTTCCCTCATCACGTGATTGTGATGGTCCTGTGCAGATATCAAGCCGTCCAATATCCTGTTCAACTCGCGGGGGGAGATTAAGATCTGTGACTTTGGTGTTTCAGGAGAGTTGATCAACTCGATTGCGGACACTTTCGTGGGGACTTCGACCTATATGAGCGTGAGTTGCGGAGATATGATGTGATTTTGAACCTATTTTTCCTGACAACACGGTCTCCAGCCTGAGCGGATCCAGGGCGCGCAATACACTGTCAAATCGGACGTTTGGTCTCTTGGGATATCCCTCATCGAGCTGGCACTAGGTCGCTTTCCATTCTCAGAATCTTCATCCGACGATTCAGACCTTTCGGACTTTGAGAATACACTTTCACCCGCTCGACCTGGGTCGATATCCCTCAGCGGTCTTCCTCCTTCTCGTTCTCGCGCTGCAAAAGCGAAGAAGGATAAAAGGAAAAGTAAGGGTGTCAGTTTGCAAGGTGGTGGGATGACTATGAGCATTTTGGAATTGCTGCAACATATCGTCAACGAACCCGCACCGAAACTCACGCCGGAGGGGAGGTTCCCGAAAGAAGCTGAGGCGTTTGTAGACAGTTGTTTGCTGAAGGATCCGGATGCACGAGGGACGCCAAAGGACCTGTTGGTATGTTAGACCTTTTGTTCATATCGTTTCGCGCGTGTAAATTGCTGACCACGATCTATTCGGGGGTTTTTTTTTTCAACTTGATCTGCTCTTGCAGAAAAGCAGTTGGATAGAACAAGCAAAGGTTTCACCGGTAGATCTCGAAATATGGGCTAGCACGTTCTGAAGAATGTCGTTGTATTGTATTTTCCCTCTCCACTTCTTCCTGTCGATTGCTTTCTGTGTGCGTTGGTCCTCGAATTGTTTGGCTTTGCGTTCTTCCCCCCGCTCCTTTTCATGCTAAGTAGCCCCTCGCTTGTTCCCTCGTCGTCTTCGGGCGTTTTCGTTTCGTAGATTCGAAACTTGTGACAATACTGTACCGCCTTCTGAATACCCTACACACATCGCTTTCCCCCCCCATTTACATCAACGTTTCATCCCCACACGTAATTATGGGTTGCTGGGTATCGCGGTGACCATTCCCTGGGTGTGGATGGTAGTTGGCAGGAGAACATACATGCTGGCATAACATAACTTGAACGAAACATTTCGATGCACTCGCTTGTGAGTTGAGAGTGCAATCATACATACATATTGGATGGGTAGCCCTGGCCGAACAAGAAGTTTGATTATTATTATCATTTTTTCCCTTGTGAGTTCCAAGGCTCGTCCGTTCGTCCGTCGATGCCTCGAGATTTTTCCATGGTATTTACCCGCGGCCGTGATCTGATTATACAAAAACCTTGTAATATATATATGAAATTACAATTGAGATGGGGGAGCGGCGACTCAGGGGGGGGATCACGGGCGAAGGAGGGGGAAATCAATAATTCAATTATATGAGATCGAGTTCAACATGGGATAATGATACATGGACATATGCCACGGCGCGTGGGTGGGTGTGTGGGGGGAGGAGGGGGCGTGGAGCGAATGCGGGGAAACAAGGGGGAATGTGGGGATGTGTCGATGTTTACTTTACGGTGTAAGTCACCGGGGGGGGAGAGTTTTCCAAGTCGGGTATTGATCTGACGACCGACCTGTTCGATTTCCACCTTCATTTGGATTATTTCCCCATCCCTTACCTCTCTCTCTCTCCACAATGGGTTTTAAGACTGGGTATTCGTCGGGAAATATTAAAGGTATTCGGTGATAGGCTCTCAGTTCCCCGCAATCATCAAAATCCTCGAAAATTCTTTCGGTGAAATGAAGGGTCTGTTCATGGTTCTCTTTGAGGGATTAACCCGTTTGTGAAGACGAGAAAACGAAGGGGAATACAATTTTAGGGTAAAAAATGTGGGGAAAGATGATGCGGGTCATCCAATTGTACAAGTAAAGCACTTTTTTTTTCACGGGCTTGCGAACACCGTTCAGTCGGGATTGGGATTAGGATTTTGATTGTTGAGCTTGAGTTTTCGCTCTACATTATGCAGAATTCGACGAATTCACAGCTGGAACACGGCATCAAGTGAGCAATACGTCTTGGGGTGAAGAAGAAGAGTATCTCTCACTGGCCGTCTTTGGGCACAGTAGGGCTAGCTTCGCAGCAAAGCCACAGCGCGTGCGGTGAGTGTGGAACTCCAGGTTTAAATGGAGTAGGGGGTTCCTTAGGACCTGAACCGACGGACGCAAGTCAAAAACAATGTTCAGGAAACAGAAAAGAAAGCTTACAATCCTAAAAAAAAAAAGGTTTTTGATGGCGAAGGTCAGCCCCAGCAGAAGTCAAGAAACCATCAAGAAACGTACCCTGACGGAATCACCTAGGGTGAACGAGGGAATCTGGATGAGTGACGAGAATGCTGGTCAAAACGCTGGCACTCACAGCCGATGCGAGGTTCTTGATGCGGATCCCGGCGAGTAGGAACTAAGGCTTGCGCGGAGATCGACAAAGTCGCGGCGACGAAGAGAAATTGGAGTTTAGCCATTGCTTGTGATGGGTTTTGTCTGGGTCGCTTGGTTGATTGGAGAGGATTGGGTGTTGTGTTTTTAAGTAGTCATACATACCTTTTATACGTTAAACCCATCCTCGCGTATTCGTTGACGACGTTGCCAAATGGGGCAACGACGCGACTCGGAAAGAAAGTAAGAGCTCGAATACTCTGCCAAAACCTCGAGAATATCGGATAAATTCCCTTGAAACAGGTTCGAATGAAGAATTGGTGGAGTTGATGCAACCAAAATACGTATATGGAAACTTGGCGTCAAAACTCTTTCATCTGGGCAGGGGAGGCGGGTTCTTTCGCAGGGTCGCACAAAGGAGGTCGCGGAATTTGTAAGCGTGGTTACACGCTGAGGTATATCGCTGAAATTGATGTTTTGAGATGAACCGATCACGGCGAACGCTTTCCCGTTTGCTAGAAGAGATGGCTAGTTCCTCAAAGTCCATATACAGTCATGATGGGGAGGGATGAAAAGAGCCCAACGATCAATTGGTCAGGTTCTCTGAAGCGTTCCTGCTGCAGCTGAAAGCACACAGAGCCCACGTGCGGTCACGGTGATGGGAGACGAGAAAATCTTGTAGATTGTTTACATACAGCTCCGCGAGCAGATACGCATACGTGTCCAATCCCCAAACAAAGGAGGGTAGAAGACAGTGTAGCGTTGCCGAGACCCCATTTCATAGTTTAATGCCTGAGGAGAGGATGTCGAATCTCATTCTCCACCCAAAAGCACTTGTAACGTGACCTTGAAGAAGGAAGTCCAGCAAACGGTAGCTCTCGAGCATGACTTACAAGTCCAATTGGCTTTCACGCCCACTGAAGGTTGTCTAGAATACTCGAAAGCAGATATTGGCGGGTAGATCCTGACTCGGGCGTACACTTTTGGTGGATCGGCGCTGATACAATAGACCTAGGTTGCCGGTACGGAACTCAAAGAGATTCTCCAAATTGTGTGACGCCCAGACTTGCCCAGATCATGAAGAGTGGAGACGAATGAGATTTCGGATCATTTCAGGGAAGTTCAAGTTTAGGAAATGATATCGGGAGCACTCCATTCATGATGTATGAGAAGTGAAGGGAGGTCTTATGTGGTCGTGCTTGGATGAGCTGCCAGGAACACGCCATGTGTGCGCGTGAACGCGTGAACGTTGCATCGATCGCGACGTGTCGGCCCCCTTTTTTCGGCCATTTGCCAGGACCCTGAGGAATCGTCCGAGTTTCCACGCCCCGAATTTCAGTTTCCGGGACCATTCCGGATTAACTACCTACCTACCTACCTACCAGTGGACAGTGGCTGGCTCAATGCAACGTGCGCCGAAAGGCTGTCATGGTTTGGAGCTCGAAAACCTCGGGAATACATTATATTCAAATCTAAACCCCTCAACGTCATCATTACTATCGACCTCACTGACTTCCTTCACAAGGGATATCATCTCGAAATTGCGCCCATTTCTTCCACAATACTCGATCTTGAAACGACTAAACGAGGCAATTCGTCCCAGATTTGGCGCAACTAGACAGCAAAAGATTGTTAGCCTCGAATTCGTTCCTGGTATCCACCCACGCACATGCCATCCCCTAGGCCACCTCCGATCAAGGCGCAACAGAAATAGCCTTTAGGACCTACAAATCGATAATGAAATGACATCAGCCCCCGGTAACAAGTCAAGTGTGAATGCCGGAACTCACAGTCCTTCAAGTACGAGAACGACTAGCTTAGGTGTCATGATTGAGGGCACTAAGGCGAGGCACTCACATAATCTTTATTGCCTATGGAAGCCGAGGGTTCAGTATAATCGGCAGCGTAGCGGATAGCATCTGAAAAGGCTTACAGTCAAAGATGGGCGTACCACTCGGAACAGCGAGAGTCTGAGCCGATAAAACAAGGAGAAGAGCGGCAGGGATGAAGACTTTGAACATTTCTCGAAAAACTGAAGGTTGTAGGTGTTCTTTTCGATTGCGTCCTGGGGTAAAGCTCTCAGCCTTTTAAACCTGCCACTCAGCCTCAATGCCGCTCCGACTACATAGGAACCAAGGAGCGCTAACCTGCCGCCCAGAGTGTTGCGATTGGGGTTACGACCTTTACCCAGCGTAGAGAATGCACAAAACGAGAACGGAGAGCGGCTTGAGGTCAGCAGGGCATCATTTGCAATGTTGGGGGTACAAGACACTGCAGTGGCCGTCTGTCGGTTCCTAGATGTGGCGGAAACTGTTAAGGCGCCACGAAGAATCGCCACAAAGAATGCGGCAGTCATTCTCGGCGCGTTAGCTCCTCGTTCACTTCTGAGGAAGTCCACCTTAGAGTGTAGACTGAGGCTGGTGTTGAAATGCATCATCCCTCCCTCGCGTAGGGCAATCCACTAAAAAAAGACAGACCAGACAGACTGAGCGATGTCCAAGGCTTTGACGCAGCCCGGTTTCCGCAGCTGATCCCAGTTGACGGTCGAGATGATTATCCTGGCATTTCGATATCCGGAAGAACGCCGTGGTAGAAATCAAAATCGAAACCTTATATTCCTGGTGAGGGTGAGGTGGGGGGCCAAAAAAAGGACTTGAGAGTTGGTACCCAAATTTGATAGCTGGTTCTCACAGCTGCTGACATTTCGGTTTACCAATGGACATCCTTTAGATCTTTAAGACTTTTTGGGCGCCTTTCGGTCACAATGCTCGATGACGACTTGCCGGCTTCCGCAACGATGACCTGAGTTCGAGAGGCTACTCCAACACCCGAAACACAGTAGTGGTCCCAGGGCAAGGCGGCGTGTTGGCAGCCGCGCCCACGAAGTAAGGGCCACACTGACACGATAAGATGGCATAGTTTATGCCCCAGGTCCCATTTCCCATCTGGAGTCTCCAAGACGCAAGACGAGCGATGAAACGGGTAGTCAACCTTGGGCGCTGAGCGGAGACGCACTGTTACCCTAGGATTGACTCAAATAGTCGAATTTGGTTGTGCGGCGTCCACGCGTCGACCCGGCTTGCCTCGAAAGGCTACCGATGCCCTAAAAGAACGCATGGTGACATTAGGCCTTCGCCCTTCCCCACGTCCCTGGGCACAAGTCAAAACAGTCCAAAAGTTGTAAAAAAACCAAAAATCTCGACGAAACATCGGAAACCATCAACTTTCAGGTCCCCAGGGCTATTAGTATTTGCTCCCAGAAAAAAAGAAGAAAGAAACAACCCTCGTCACGTTTCCCTAACTCCTCGGGGTATAAACCAAAGTGGAGTTAGCTGATAAATAAAATCAAGAAAGAAAGAAACGATCAAAATCAAAAAATGTCCGAGAGTTGATTCATAAATGCAAATGTAGGGCGGTCATCGAACTCATCGATCATCGATCGTCCCACTGGCACATGCTTTTCTCAACTTTTGAATAAGGTCCGTAAACTCTAAAGCTCCGATGTCGTTCCGAAGAGAACGCCAAACAGTTGATCTCTTCGTACATAGCGTTTCGAGGGTGGATTGAAGCTTTTGACGGCCCCCCCCGGGCGGACCATGTCTTTCATGAGCGAGTTCAAAAACCGCGTGGTCGCCGTCGGGTCATACCAAAATGGGATCCGTTCCGTTTGTGTGGAGGAACAAAGCCGTACCAAGCCTGACCGACTCTTTTACGACACCGACTGACCAAACCTAGGTGTTCTGACCCCAAAACTGGCAATCATGGGATCCAAGGTCTCCCACTGCCGGTGCTCCCAGAATACAGGCCTGAATCGCCGGTATGGGAAGTGTGAGTGTCGTTCTTCCCCGTCCCCGTCCTCGTTCTCTGTCATTCCGTCACCCGCGTCGCCACCGCTTGGATCGGTTACCACCCTTGTTGAGAGTGGGGTGTCCGCCGCCAATCGGTGTTCGCGAGCTGCGTAGAAGTATCATGAGTCGAAAGGACACTTGAGACAAAGTTAAAGAAAATGGTGGACTTACCCGCCACGAACAAATCTCCACGTTTAGTCGGTGTTCTTAACGTCAACAAATCCGATGTCGGTGGAGCCTTTCTTTTCTTCACGGGCGTTTCGGGGGCGTAAGATGGTCCCATTTCTTCCTCCTCCTCCTCTTCCTCTTGACGCTGTGGCGAGATGACGGTGACCTCACGCTTTTGGAGTGAATCTTTGGATGGCAGCGCTCGCAAAGCACTTTTAGTTGGGGACCGTTTGGTAGGCGACAACCTCGGTTTGGTAGGGGTTTGTGGCAGGGAGGTGGACGCTCTCGACCTGGAGAGAACAATCCGTTCTCGCACTTGAGAGCAAACCGTGTCCAGACGGACTTGCAAAGCGCGAAAGTTGGATACTGGAATACTGTTCTCCTGCGCAAACGTTTGCAAACTCGGAACTGTGACCTTTTTCAAACTTGATTAGCCATTGCTTCCGTTCTCTCTCTTCTTTTTGCCCATCCCTCAGAAATTGACTGGGATGGCCATGCAAGGTGAGGGGGACACACACACACATACCTTGGCCGCTTTACATCCCCAATAAAACACTCCACATCTCACCTCCACACCAGCTTTCCTTTTCTGTTCCCTCACCACAATTCCCTCCGCTTCTTCCAACAACGGCAACA